>PVJO010003347.1:0-125279 GCA_004026905.1 Hystrix cristata | reverse complement strand
TTTAATATATATAAAAAACACATGTCCCTTTTCCTTAATCATTAACTCTAAGTTACCTTCCTATAAGCACCTCCACATTTATCCATCACAAAAAAAGAAATCAAGCGGCCAGAAAGAATGTAGATAGAGGTGCTTGGGTTAGGATTAAAGACAGCCAAAGAGCCATTCAGATAGTGACAACCTCCAGGTGCCCGTGTGGGGGATGGGAGGCATCACTAGTCCTAAATAAAAAGCAGCTCAGGGCAAAACCCATGCAATTCACCTCCGATGCCCCCTACCCTCCCAATGTAACTGTCTATCTTCTTTCTTTCCCAGTTTTTTTCCAAATAAAATATCTTCTTGTATTTTAAACTCTGCCTCTTTAATTCATTACTGAAGCTGAGAGTTTATGATCCCGACAAGATCCCAGTAGCTGTATGTTCCAGCAAAGCAGTGTTGTGGTGTGGTGTACATCCCTCCTCCAGATGTGACATTTTGGCGTGTTGGGCCAGGAAGAGATAAAAGAAGATGGCTGAATATGGTCTGTAACCAGCCCTAGAGTCTTTGGCCACAGATTAGCTGGGACCAATTCCCCAGGCTGGCCCCGTAATGGGCTGAGCTAGAGGAAACACAACTTTCAGAAAACACACATTTCAGCTTCCACTGAGCTCGCACTGGCCGTTCCAGTGGCTTGGAACAGTAGCCGAAAAGTAATGTTAGGGCAGCCCCTGGTGGACTTTGAAAGTCTGAACCAAAATGGAATTTGCACAGTGTTATATTGCCATCTTTTCCTGTCACTTTGTACTTTTCTTTTTTGGAGGCATGTTTCTACTAAAGATTAGAGAAAGAGAGAGACCCTAAAAAAGGTTTTGGTCAGCTTCTCTTCTTTCCAACAACTAAAACGTCATTCATGTGTGTGTGTGTGCGTATGTGTGTGTGTGTGTAAGCTGACAAATGTGCTTCTGCTAATGTATAATGAGGGCTTCCTGGACAGCAGGCTTTGATCAGTGAGTTTGGCTTTAATCTATGAGTTTCTTAGACACATTACAGACACTGAAAAAAAAATGTCAGAGTGGGTTTCAAATAATATCTAGTTTATCCTGCTGCTGAAAGAAGTTACCTGGGCGAACCAGGGAGGTGAGAGATCTCCTCTACAGGCTGGGATATTCCAATGTAGTTTGTCCGTTTTGCCAATGTTCACTGAAAAATAATTTGGCCATTAAAACAAGGCCCAGACTGGATCCCTCCTGGGAACCTAGACAAGAGACACTCATTCGCCCCACCCCTTCAGAAAACCCGGCCTGCCTGCCCCTCGCCCCCAAAGGCAGAGGTGCACCAAGCTTTGCAGCTCCTCTCGCCTCCTGGCCCATTAAAAAAAATAATCTACAGCTACTATTAAAATCTGGCTTTCACAGCCTAGCCCCTTTACCAAAGGAATGGCCTTCTAGGAAGCTCTCTAAATTGACACATGGAAGAAACATCATTACCAGGGACACAGAGAGGGTCACCGGGGCCTTGATTCAGTTGTTAGGGGAGACAGAGAAAGACAAGTGGGGAGAGCTGGCTTCAAGTCCGTGCATCCTGCAGCTGATAGGGAGCCAGGGAGGAAGGTCAAGGCTGCGGCTGGACTTCCTGGTGACGTAAGAGACAGCCTATCTCTGTTCTACAAGGCAGAAGAGGATGACTAGGTTAGAAGGCAGAAGAAGGCAGAAGGATGACTGACCTCAGCAGGGAAGGTTGGGGCCCAGGCAGGGTTTTTTCTTTTAGTCTTAAAACCCAGGAGATGTTACACTAGGAGACGCCCAACATGTAGAGAGACCCTTACATTCCTTCTCTCTCTTTAGATGTGAATGGGGCCATCAGCAAATCCACGTTCACCACTGGAACATCTTCTTAAGCACTGGAGAGAGTTAGATCCCCAAAGTTTAACAAAGAAGGCCTGTGTCTTTACTATACTGAGGCTCGGGCAGGGTACTCTCTGGTGAACCAAAAAAGATGGCCAAATGAGGGCTGTAAATTACAATACTATACACCAATCAGATCTGTCTTGCAAAAAGAAAGGAAAAATGCGAGAAAGTGGCTTATATTCAATTATTCCTTAGTCTCAAAAGTCATGCCGAGTGGATGTCTCAGGTACCATTGACCCCCTCAGTTGGCTGCTTTGGGACCAATCCCCTCCCCTTGTCTCAGTGGGGACCGACCTGAAACTTGGGGCCCCAAGAGGTGGAGAACACAACCCAGAGAGGCCCCCCACGGAGGGAAAGAAAAGAGTGATGACAGCTCCGGACATGGGTTATATCATAAACTAAAGGTTGTGCCTGATTCATACAAAGCCACGACCAAATATGTCTGAATGGACTCTGGTTTATAAACAATTGTCTTGTGCTTGTCCGTCTGTCTGTTCAGTAACCAGTTACAATGCCTACAGCTGTTTGGATGAGCTCAACAATTTCTTTTATTCTTCTTTTTTTGTTTTTTTTTTTTTCAAGATTTCCATGAAAAACAGTTTACATAGGTTACTTAAATTGGCTTATAAATAAAATAAGTGTCACTAAAGTTAAGGACATGCTTCCACCCAGTTTGCCAGCCCATCAAAATGAAGTCAAGACTGGTTTTGCAAATGTAATGCCTAGTGTTGTCTGTGTACAATGACGTGGGATCTTTCACTGGTCAAAAATCATGTGTTAATTGTTATGATCTGGTTCTAATAGATCACCTGAAAAATATGTTAAGATAACTAAATAGGGACCCTCTGGGCTTGAAAAAACTGCTGGACAATACTCCTTTTGGTGAATAAAGGATCAACTTCCTGGAAACATTTATTACAGTCTTTATCTACTAAAATGACCCCCCCCCCGATAATTTTCATAGCTTTATGGGAGACATACCCCAATAAACATTGCTAAATATGTTATGGTAATGTTTACATTGGTTGTTATCAAAGGGTTCAGTTCTCTGTGGGTAAAATGATAAAGTTTTCTTATTAAAAGATGCTCCTGGCACAAAACTATATTAAGAGACAAAGTTTTCCATATAGCTGTGACACTCATTATTGCTGATCTCACGGTGTACTAAATATATTCATGCCCTCCTGTGTACAGGTCTTCGAAGATGCAAAACTAGAAAGACCTCTCCACATGCTGGTGGCTCCCAGGCTAGGGTTGTTTGTGGTGATAAACTTTTCTTTTAGACTCAGATATCTATTGTGTTCCAGCTACTTGTGATAAGAAGTCCATGTCAAGCCAGCATGAGACCACCTGCCAAATGATATTTTCTAAGCTCATGAGATATGTATGTCATGTATGTGTCACTATGCTTAGAGTTAGTCAAGCACTAAGCAGTCTGGACAACATCACACTAAACATTGAAGGCTAGACATTTAAAACTTACGAGGTACATCTATAGATAGGAGCATTCTTCGGTGGCACCACATTAAAGGATAACAAATTAGTTAAAAGTTTCTTTATGTTATTTAATATCTTGCTATTAGATGAAAATAACTGACTAAAAAATTATTCTATACTAAGATGGACATTTAAATGTGTTTCAAAGACAATAATGCCACCATGACTGTCATGCTAAAATGCTATATGGCCCTTGATCTCAAGCTTTCTCTGTAAAATTTTGTAATTGTTCTCTGTTAACATTCTGCAGGGATTTAACTTCTAAGACAACAACGATTGGTAAGAAAATAATGGTCCTCTGGCTATACTTTATATTTCAAAGTGCTTGATATCCAGATGAGATTATAATAGTTAAACTCATTGCTCCCACTTCAACATTGGTGCAACTGAACTTCTGGGTATTCAATGACTAAATCTTAGAGACCAAAGTTAAAAAGATAACTGGGCTTAAAAAATAGCCAATATTTTGGCCCTGGCCCTCCAAGGCCGACAAGGACCCAAGACATGAGAGAACCTCTCTACAAGATCCTACAAGTTTGGTGAGTCACCCAACCTCCCAAGCAAGGATATTATTGAGCCCCAGAGGACAAGAGTCAACCAATATACTATACGCCAAAAAGAACGGTACCTGTAGTAGTTACCTTTCTAGAGCCAAAGGTTTGCAAGAGAGCAGATTTAATACATGATACTTACAAGTTACAACATTCACCCATAAGACAAATGCAGGAAAAGTGCTGAATGTTTATCTATGCACTGGAGACCCTAAAGACCCAATGAAGGTTTGGGAGCCCACAGCAATGTCCCATGTATGTCCATTTCTCCACTAAATGGCTGAAGAAATCTTTACTTGAAGCAGGATATGACACTCACAGCAGAGATAAAGACCAGAGCTCCCCTGAAGCAACAGCAGCCATCCCTGATGACAGAAAGGCCCCGGGCTCCTTCTGTGATGAGAACAGCTGAATCCTCTTCAAGAGAACCAGCCGCAGCAGAGCTTCTCCTGGGAAACAGCCGGCCACTATCTTCTGCTCCCGTTCTCCTTTATGTAGTGTCAGCAATAACCTTCAGGTGGATCCTCTATGCTCAGAACCCACCAACTCAGTCCAGCTGGGTGTTCCTGCTCACGCTGACCACATCAGTCCACTGGAGTACCAAAGAGAAAAAGCCTTCCATGCTGTCACAGCAAGCCACACAGTCAAGCAAGACCATGACCCATCCTGGCAGCTGACACTGAAAAGAAGACTGGAGAGGTTGTGCACATGGTCCCAAAAGTAATGCCTGAACGGCTTTAACTGAGCTTGACAAAGCTATTGCACAGCAGGGTGACTACTGTCTATAAAATACATTATATATTTCAAAATAAGAGATTAAAATTTGACTTTGTCACCATAAAAATGATATGTAAGTGAGGTAATGATATCTTACTGTTTTTTTTTTTTCCTTTGGTACCGGGAATCGAACTCAGGGCCTCATGATTGCGAGGCAAACACTCTAATCACTGAGCTAAATCCCCAGCCGAGGTAATGATATCTTAATTAACTTGATTTGATCATGACACATTCTATACGTATATCAAAATATCACAGTTGTACCACACAAATGTATACAAGTATGATTTCTCAATTGTAAATTAGATAAATAACACTACAAACCAGGGGGACAATGAGCAGGAATCAGGCTGTAAGAGAGATGGGAAGTCAGATGACAGGGTCAAAGCAAGGCAGCAAGCCAACTCACGGGAGCAGACCACAGTCTGGAGGCCCTGCTGGCATGAAGCCAGGAGACTCAGTAGAACAGCATCTGCTCAAACACCGCCAAAAGGAGAACATTCCTGCCACTGGCCTTTCACATATGGGTAATGTTTGTACTCCAAGAAGTTTTATAAATCTATGTGGATTTAAGCACTTTGTCTATAAAATCAATTTTTCGTCTATGTGAGTAAAAATACATAAAGTCTCCCTGTAGGGATTTTTGAACAGTTTTGAAATTTATAATTTATTTTCCATGAATTTAACATGTTCTATAGTGTCTATAATAACAAAATGATGGAAATAGCCCAAGTATCTATAAAAGGAAATTAAATTATGTCCTTTCTGTCTCCCACAGTCCTGAAGTATTGCACTCTGTCCTTCAAGTGACTTTGTTTTTACTATTGTCATTGCCAAGGACAGAAAGTAGCCACTAGTGACCAAGATTTGTACTTTAAAAATAATGACAGTATTTTTTTTTTCATTTCATGCATGTAACACATCTGTAAAGCTGTTTTTATGCTCTGCACCCTGGGCTGTGGGACAGACACTTTCTCTGCCTCTAATGTTTTGGGCTTGGGAGGTGAAAACAGACTATGGACAAACGTGGTAGTTAAGTTTGCCCATTTGATTGGCTTGGGAGTCACCTAGAGGATTAGTAAAACATACACTGGCTGCGTCTGGGTAGGTTGTGGAAGCGTTACCTTGGAGTCTATGGGCTCACTGGCTCCTTTCTCTGGCACTGTTCTCTTGTTCTGCTTTCCACCTGCCTAAACTGAGTAGGTTTGCTCTGCCACACTTCTCCGCCATGACATTTGTGCCTTGGAGCCAGCCAATCATGGACTAAAACTTCTGAAACTGAGTCAGACGAAGCCTTCCATCTTTAAATTGTGAATGTCTGCTATTTGGTCCCAGCAGAAGGAAAGCTGACTGACACAAGTGTGGACTTACATTTACTCCTTTTCATGGCTTACACCTTTGAATGACAAATAGCAGTTATCCCCAGCTATTCTTTTATTTCTCTTCAATTAAATCTTCTGATTCTCCATGCCTGTGTGTTACTATAAAATGTTACTTATTATTATTATGGTATAACCTAGACATAGTCTTGAAGGGATATAAAATTGTTATATTTTAGCTATGTTCTCAGCCTCAATTAAACATGAAGTTGATGTTTTATTAATAAATTATCTTTATCAATATATCAATTATATCAGTTGCCCAAATATTAAATGACAGCCTATCATAAGATGAAAAAACTGAGCTAGATTCCTGCTTCAGTCAGGTCCAGCCTGGGATCTAACAGAAAATTGAAGAAAAAAAAAAACAGCTTTGTGATGAGCAAGCAAAATATTTTCATAGAAATTCAGACTCTGCAGCATATGTATCAATGTAGCACACTGTGCCGTTTAAATATGTACAGCTGTTATATATCCAATTAAAAAATAATTTTCAGAAAAGACACTCAGCCTCTGTGCTCTTAATTGCCCAAAATTTTCAGAAATATCTATTAACTGGCAGAGTATGAGAGTTTAAGTATAAAGCTTGGTTAATCCTCAGACTAATCTTTAAAGAAGTAGGTCTTATCACAAAGGCCTCTCAGACGACCTCTCTGAGATTTTTTAAATAAAGAAATGTCAGAAAATTTGTAATTTTAAGTGTTGATATAGGATGACCAGAAATTTTAAAACCAAAGAATAAATGCAATATTGCACATATATTCAGAAGCTAATTGCAGGTTTTATTTCAAAAATGGAATTCATAATACCATAGAGGTAAATAGAGCTACAAAACTCAAAGTTTTAAGATAGGCGTATTCTTTCAGTCCTAGCATTGTGACTCTGTAATCTAATGTACAACCTTGCTTAGAAATAACATCAAAAATATAAATGTGAAGCCCTTTAGGAATATCTGCTGGGACAAGGGGCCTTCCTGATGGCACCACTTATTAAAATATTATGTCAGTGGTTCGCAACACACTTCTCTACATGCTTTTTTACAATATTTTTGTATGTCAATAGGGTATATTACCTGTAAATTTTATTTCAGATATGTAGACAGAGTATTATAAAATGATGTGCTATATTACAACTGTCACCCGAGTTGTAATGTACAGGAACTCTCCAGACTTTGCAACTACAAATATATATCCCATGGGTTTCAAAATTGCTTAAAATATGGGATTATTCATTGTGCAGGACTTTGCAGGACTTCTAATCACTCACACTCACCAATCATGAACAACAAAAACTGCCCTTGCAAATTCCATAAATACCCTAAATGGAGGGTCACTACAAAAAATCTGATTCAGAGATTATACTCCAGGATAACACTCACCTAAATAGGACAAAGTTCAAATCTAAGGCTGTGTTTCAGAATATCCAATCCAGTAATTTTTTCAGAATGTCACAACTGCCTCCAAATATGGCATGGATTTTCAAGAAGACATTTGACCCTTTTGTGTCTACTCAAGGTCTGTTGAGCTTTTAGGGAAAGAAATCGTGTAGCACATAATTCCATTCACCACAAAATAATAGAGTCCAACTTACCAACACTGATGTATGATACTAGCCCCATATAATCAGCTAACTGTGTTGACATGCAGAAGTGATTGGGAATAGCTGAACGGGTTCAAATTTATTTATTTGATCATTTGTATAACAATTTATAAATTATCCCAGTTTATACACACCACTGCCTTTTTGATGTCATTTTTATATCATTTATTTTTGCATGTGGATAGGCATCTTAAACACAAAATAGCTATATTTACCTCTTAATTTTCCCCATCACCAACACCCCCATGTGTACTCTAAAACTGTTCTTTTTTGTGCCAGTTAATCTAAATTGCCAACTCCCCTGGACTAAGATACTCCTGGAGAGGTAATTGCATCCTGGAGGCCCTATGTCCATCAGTGGATTAACCCACCAATGTTCATAGCTGAATATATTGTTCAGAGATCTGGCTGAATTGGAAGTGGGTCACTGAGGGAGTGGCCTTAGAGGCTATATCTTTCTCTGGAGCTCTTCCCCTGTCTTCTGTTTCCCAGCAGCCACAAACTGAAGAGCTCTGCAGTGCCATGAATTTCCGCCATGATGTTTCTGCCTTGGAGTCAACTAACCATGGACTGAACTCCCTAAAACTCTGAGCCACATAAACCATTTTCTCCTATGTTGCAGGTGCCACTTACTCTTGTTTAGCAAAGGGAAAACTGACTAACTATATTTCCTCAGCGTTACTCATGCTAGTAATGAGGTCCCTAAATATCCAGCTTCTCAAGCTAAAACCTAGGCATAAGCCTTAATTCTTTTTTTCTGTCTCAGGTACTAGTTAGCCAGGGTTGCTATTAAAAAGTTCCAGAGACTGAGTGGCTTAAACAACAGAAACGTATTTTTCACAATTCTAGAGTCCAGATTGAGTCACTTTGTTAGCAGGGTTGGCTCTCTGCAAGGCCTCTCTCTAGGGCTTGCAGATGGCTTCTTAGATAACTCTCTATCATGTAAGACCACAGCAAGAAGACATCTGTATATAAATCAGTAAAAGGACCCTCATCAAGGACCTGACCATGTTGGCACCTGATCTCAGACTTCGACCTCTAGAATTGTGAGAACTGTTTGTTGTTAAGTCATCCAGTTTAAGGTATTTTGTTGTATCAGCCAAACTGACTAGCAGAAGTACTTACTACTTTCAAAGCTAACTATTTTAGTTGTAGTAGTCAACTAGCAAAAAGAAACCATGTTATTAAGCCAAAAAACTAATCTACTTGTTGCCTAAATTCAGAGGAACACAGCTGTTCTTGTTAATCACCATCAGTACCTCTATTCAGACAGCACTGTCTTGTATTTTTAGAATACACTCTTCTCCAAGTACTTTCACATGTACTTTGTCATCTTCTTTTCAAGGGCAGTAGCAAAATGATGAGGACATTCTGTATGCCCATATTATAAATGAGAAAATAATACACAAAGACACAGTGGTAAAACCAAGGAACTTCCTATTTCTTGGCAGGCTATTGGATAATCTTATCTCAAGAGATAGGAAGGAAACATCTATAATATAAACACTGAGTTTCTTATCTAGCATGCTCTTGTGTTAACATAACACTAGTAAATAAAGCAGATCTGACCAACTCCTTCTAACATTAAACTGTTTCACTAGTCAAACCTTTCCCTATAGACTTTGGCCAATATACTCACAACTTTTTCTACAGCCTCAGTTACTAGATTTAACTATAAATGCAGACCTGCAAATAAACAGCTTTCTCTGTTGGAAACATAAGTAGATCAGGATAATTCCCCATGTGTGATTGTCAAAGGATTAACTGTAATACTATTCCTCACATGGAAATGTATAGCCTCCTATTTGTTGTGTAACTTTACAGGCATAAAGATTCCAATTCCATCTGTTTAGAGCCTATGACACAGGTATGTGGAAAGTCTGAGGCATACCCTGTCATGGAGAAAAACTATGGAGACAGTAAAATTTGCTTTGAAGTTACCAGCTTCTCCTTTCTGCTTTTGTGCTTCACACAATATTTTCCATGTCCCTAAAATATCCAGTGCCTTTTATCTCTTTAGCTTTCACACTAATCTCAACAAAGGGTCAGTAATTCACTTCCACTAAGAATGACTGATAACAGCTGAACATGTCACGTTCTCTGGAGGAAGTGCATTTCAACATCTCATGTAGGTGGTACTCTAATTCTTGATATATGGGAAGCTTGTACCTCAACTGCAGGCTGGTATGTAAAGAAACAGTTCATAATCATGCAGGCCATAGGGTTATGTAATTTACCTGCTTGTTCCGGAGGTGATACTATAGAGAGCCATTGGTAAAATTTACAGTGCCCAACTTTTTGGACTTATAGCGGATACTTGAAAGAAGGACAAAAAAAAAAAGAAAAGAAAAGAAAAAGAAAGGAAGATGAGCTCATTTGTTTCTTCATTTCTGGGTTGTAACAACAATGAGGCCAATCTACTGAGTTTCTAGGTCATAGCAACAATCAAACTCTTACAGATGGTCCCAGAAAAACATCATGGTTCTAGATGGTCCACAAATTTGAATAACATTCCAGCCTGAAGTAGACTGCTTGAAGAAAAGAGCCTGCTCTTAACTGGAGAAAGGGGAATACTACTAAGAATCAGACATGAGATCAAAGAACCACGGTCCCATCAATTTGTGTGAGGATCAGAATAGGGCTTAAATTCTGATTTAAAAGACAAGGAAGGTATAAGTCAATTCCCAGAGAATGAATGTGTTCTCTAAGAACAGAATCCTCCAAGAAACATGGCAAGATGTGTAAGGCCTTTACTATACCAATATATGCAAGGGTTTTACTAGGAAAGCACCTGCGAAAGCTAATAGGGAAGGAGCTAGAAAAGAAAGGGAAAACTGTCAGAGATCCCTAAACAAAATAGAGAAGGGAGGAAAGTTGGGTGGAAGCACCCTAGACTAGTAAACAGTCTAAGATTTTGCAAGGCCATAGCAGAGCTCCCCATCCGAAGCTGGACGTCAAAATAGTCCTGAGTTTACCAGGAACAGGCCTGCTTAGTACTTCTGCCATACTCAGCCATTGGCTAGGAGTAGCCTGGACAAACATGGCCTCAGTTCAAACACAGCAGGCAGAAAGTAGTTTGTGTCACTGGTGCATATTTTATTGTTCCCCCAAACTCTTCTCAGTTAGTCTTCACACTGCAGAAGATTAAATGAACAGATAATGGGTGATACAATTTGCCTATTTGTCAGATTTCTACTCCAATGCATATAACACTCCAGTGCCAGTTCTCAGTCCAGAATGATTATCGTGCTTTCTAATTCAAAAGTTTCGGCAAAAACTCTAACAGTAAAAAGTAAATAGAATTCACAATTTTCAATAGTTTTTGAGTGCACATGACGTGTCAAAGTCTGTTGGAAAAGTGTGGGATTCAAGAGTGAGTTAGAAATTATTCCTACTCTAACAAATAATAGTCTATTGTGGAAAAAGCAAAAAGAATAAGAAGAAAATATGTTCATATCATAGAATAACAAAAAACAACAACAACAACAACAAAAAACCAGAGAAATTTCCCTAAGAAGTTATTTAGATCCAGTAGTCATGCCTTAAACTGAAATAGATCTCTCACTGGCCAGATAGGCTTTAGTTTCCCAGTCACAGTCCACATCAAACACAGATTTAACTTTCTGAACTGAGCCTCTAAGCACATTACTCTGGCTCAAAATCTTCCACTCGTTCTTCCACCGTCCAAGTCACATTTAGAGTGCCTCCCAATATGGCCCAAGCTAGTTTTTTAGTTCCTTATAGCTATTTTCCAGACAAATTTTATGAGTTATAATTTCTCCTTGAATAAGCCCACCTTCACATATATACTTAGGGTTATCTCCTCACCTGGAATCCAGGTAGCTTTCAAAACTATTTTAAATCTACATTACTTCTGCCTGGATTAGACTTTGTATTTGTTTCCCCAAAGCAAGCTGAGCTACAGCTCTGATGATGAACTTACTGCTAATGAAGGATGGCTTGGGACGGGCTGGAGGAGACTAGCCACTCTTTTACAAAGCATTTTCTACAGATGAGGTTACGGCAGCATCTTTTGGCATCTTCAGAGCTCAGATCACAAGCTGCTTCCACTAGCAAGAGAAACTCAAAATGACTCATAAGCTCGAGATTCTCAGCTTCACTGAAAGACTCGATGAGGCTGGGTATTCCATTTATGCTGTAATTCTGATCAGCAAAATTAGAATTTGTTTCAATTTTCAAAAAAGTTGGTCCTAAAGCTGCAAGAAGTGACAGGTTCATTAAGGTCACCCACAATAGCACTCTGGCTCTCCGATATGACATGAGCTGACAGTCTAAAGACCTGAGTCTGTCATTTCTCTCTTAAGTGCTTTGGTACACTACACTACAAGTTGCCACCCTTGCCCTTGACCTTGTGGGCTGTCATTGTTGCCATACACGTAATGCATCAGTCACACAAGTACATGCTTCGGTATGTTTCCTCCCAATCAAGCACAGGCGCTAGTGTGGTTAACTGTGACACCCACCACGTGGATGGGCTCCTGCATCTCAGTTCATAATTCTCAAGGAACTCAGGACTGCATTCAAGTTCAAGGACCTGCCTAAATCCATCCCCAAATCTCATTTTTGACTGTGTATTTCCTTGGACTACTCATGGCACCAACTTCCGTATTAGGTTCTGTCTGTCACGAAACAAAAACTTCAACAGTTATTTTCATACAAAAATATGATATTAAAATGTGCTAACAGAGTATTGGTGAATCTAAAAGACAAAAGAAAATAGGGTCACCAAGATAATAACTTAAGAAGGTACCACCCTTAGGCCTGAAGAGACGAATGGAACAGGTTGGAATTATTACAGTTCAGAAGCTCAGAGGGAACGTGCAGAGATGGTACTAACTTCCGAGGAGGACACAGGCTGGCAGGTGCTGATATCTCTGAGGCAGCATGAAGAAGCCGGTCCTAGCTATACTGAAACAACTGCAAACTGGAATTGGCTGCAGCTGCAGCGAGGCTGCCAGGGTGAAGACGTTTTGGGGCAGCAACGCTACCAGGAACAGCAAGCAATGAGGAGTGGGCAAGCCCCTTCTTTTTCAGGCTTCAAGACTCCTCCAGACTGGCAGAGAAGAATGAGGTTTGTGGCCTGGCACCATAAAGCAGAATGTGAAAGAACAGATGTGAAATTGAGAGAAAATAACTTGATCAGCAAGCATTCCCTAAACCCATTTCGAATGCCACCTCCTCCACGGAGGCTTTCTTAATTTCTTCCCACACAGATGTGTTTTCTTCTCCTTTGCTTTCCTTTTGGTGTAATTCATATTTTTCCCTGTACTATTCTTAGGTCTGTACTTGTCTAATGTTTCCCCTCTCCATCCTCCTCCTTCTCCATATACAGACACATGCACATTAGAAGGTCAGTCAATGGTGGGAAAAGGCTTCCTCTTTCTCTGTGTCTCCTGTGGTTTAACAGCTTAATTCATTCACTACTGAGTCCCAAATGCCTACAACTGAGACTAGGTTGTGTGTGTGGGGATGGGGGTGAAACAACTAAATAAGTTAGTGAATGAATTCAATGACTTAAATGTCAGTCTAGAAAAATTAAATTTGAACACCACTAGGGGATTTTAAAATATGGAAATCCCTTGGTTAAATAGTATGTTACCAAAAGAAACAAAAGAAATACCTTCATTTTAGAGTCATTAAAGCAATCTCAACTCAGAAATCTCTTCTGTATCTACTTCACTTTCTTTCCTCATTCTTCTCTCCCTTGTCAAAAAGGTGTGTGCCAAAATCTCACAGACTGAAGTCAATTCAAACCCTGAAGCTAGTTTCCCATAACAAATATAAAGAACGTGTTTTGCAACCAGGGCTAAGAAAAAAAATGTATTTGGCATAGACTTTTCCTGAAGAGATAAACATAGTATATTATAAGCAAAACAAAAGAAGAATGCTCCAAGCATTCCTGTGGAAAAAGACAAAGTCTGTTCCAAACCCTTGGGTAACAGAGGGCTAGAATACCCCGGAAGATTAATTTAATCACTGTTCTATATGATTAATAAGAAAGTACTTAGCAGACATCAGCTGGATGGTGGAATAGAAGTTCCCAATGCTGATTCGCTCCCACTATCAATTTTAGCAAACATCCACGCACGGAAACACCTTTAAAGAGCTGAGGAATCCAGATGAGAGATGATAGCAGCTGGTGGAGCACAGACATTAGAAAATATGCAGTGAATAAGATAGGAAACACAGTCACACCTTATCCACATCACCTCTTTCTCAAGTCCAGGGAGTAAAACACAGAAAGAGATTTCCTCCAAACTTCACCGAGGACCCCAGCATCAAGTCTGGTGGTGAACCCCACTTCCAGGACTGCACCCAAACACAGGCTTCAGACTCACCCCAGCACCAAGTTAGGCCTTGTGATTCTAGGCTCTTGGCTAAGCTACACAGACAAAGTGGCCCAAATGGCCCCTACGAGCCCAGTTTCCAGGCCACTCCAGCACCACACTGGACCCCAAAGACCAGGCTCTAGGACTTCTCCCAGGATCCAAAGCACAAGGCCTGCCCCTGTGGACACAGATACCCTGCTAGCCCTCTCCCCATCCCCTGCAAATAGAACCAGGCCTATCTTCATGGGATCAGGCATGAGACTTACCCCAGCAACAGGGTAGCCCTTCTGGACTTTTGCTTAGGGCTCATCTCATGCTAGGTCAGTTGCTCTGGACACAGGCTTCTGGCCTGTCCCTACAGACAGAGGTGTCAGGTCCATCTTGGTGGACCCTGTGGCCAGTCTGTGTAGACCCAGACTCCAGGTCTATCTGCATAGAAGCAGCTTTAGGCCTGCCCCAGTGGGCCCAGGCACAAGGCCTTTCCCTGTTACACAAGCAGTAAGATGGCATCTGTGGACCCAGGAACCAGCCCTACCTGCCTACCTACAGGCAGGAGGCCAGTCTACCTGAGCACTGCAGCCTCAAAACTGCATGGACTCCACAGGTCAGTCCACCACAAATTTCTGCGCAAGTTTACTGTGAGGAGCTTTCCTGACCAATGCCAGTCTGTAAGGACTGGAAAAGATGCCTCCTTTTTAAAGTGCAAAGACACCAACACAAAGCCACCAACACAAAGCATTATGAGTAATCTGAAAACATGACACCTCCAAAGAAACAAAGTCAGGCACTAGTAATTGACCCTAAACAGATGGAAATCTATAAAGCCCCTTGCAAAGAATTTGAAATAATTTTCATAAAGAAGTTCAATGAACTAAAATAGGACATAAATAGACAATTAATTGATCTCAGAGAAACAATACACAAACAAAATTAGAAGTTCAACAGAGAGGTAGAAACTATAAAACACAAACGCATTTTAAAAAGTCTAGAGTTGAAAAATACACTTACAAAGTTGAAAAATCTCATACAGAACTTCAACAAGATAAATGAGTAAAAAAAGAAAATGAATTAGTGAGGTCCAAGTGTCTACTTAAATTATACAGTCAGAAGAACAAAAAGAAGAATGAAAAAGACCAAAAGCCTGTGGAACTGATGGGACACCAGAGAACAAACTAATGTATACATTATAAGAGTCTCACAAGGATCAGAGAAGTAGAAAGAGATAGAAAGCTTTTATAAAGAAATAATGACAGAAAATCTGCCAAAGCAGAAGACACAAACAAACATCCAGATCCATGAAACTCAAAGAACCACATTAAAATCAAAATTCTAAAAGAGAGAATTTTCTCTTTCTTGCTGAAAGCAGCAAGAAAAAAATAACTCAATAGGGGAACCACTGAAAGATTATGAGCAGAATTCTCAGCAAAAACTTTCCAAGTCAGTCAAATAAATGGAATAACACATTCAAAGTACTGAAAGATACAATTAAATGCATATGTACTAAGAAGTCTTCTGGAAGGGAGTGGAGTTTGTTCAGGGTACGGGGCATTCACAGTGCTGGTGCAGACAAAAGGGAAGTGGAAATGTACCCATGTACATTTGCAGAGACCTGTGACAGAAAGAAGTGTAATCCATTGCAGACAGATGAGAAGAGAAGCAATGTGATTGTGTCACAGGCAGTACTGCACAACCCAGCCAGGATGGTGTGTGTAAACCAGAGAAATGGTGGGACTGGGAAAGGGAGGGACCGTGTGACACCAAAAAAGTTACTGGCCATCCCTAGGAAGGAGCACAGTGCAATAGCTGGCTGAGGAAAATAAATTTCCTGAATCCATTTGAAAGTCCAGCTTCAAATGGATGGACCCAAAAACACAGAAAAAGAAGGAAACTTAATGCAAAAAGAAAAGAAGTCCATTAAAAAAAAAACTTATTGCCAAAAGAAAAAGAAGTCCATAAAAAAATAATAAAGTGGAGCCAGAGGCGGTACTAAGAAGATAGAGCAGAAGATAAGGAACAAAAGAGGATTCTACTGTTCTGTCCTTCATCTTCCTGATTGAACAGCTTCTCTTTGCTTGGCCAGAACCACCTGTTGGCTAACCTGAGGGGTCACTATCAGGTGGTATGTCATAATTTCCTGTTATTAAAGGAAACTTCCCGGAAAGAGAAAGCTATGCTTTTTGCTGCTTCCCTCTCTGTGTCCCTGAAAGAAGACAGAAGGGGCTGGGCCTGGCCCCAGGCCAACGGGTAGCTTTGCAGCAAGAGTGGGCCTACCAGGAGATATGACAGAATGAAGCCCAGAGATCTAAAAATCACAATAAATCCACGCCGCCAGTTAGGGTTGTGGAATCCCCCAAGACTCCCTGAGGCCCAACAAAATACAAAAATAAAAACTACAAAATGTAAAATCACCTCTTTCCAAATCTTCATGAATTCTGTAGTAATCGGCCGGTGTGATGAGCACTAGCACTTCCCACACTTTAATGCTCTCAATCGCCCCAAAATTCAAGTCTCCTTCCTAGAGAAGCCAGGTAACAAGCAGCCTGTTTAAACAACGTTGCTCTGTATGATAGTTACACTGTGAGCCACCAATGGAATTTGAAAAGCAGAGAACTAAATCTATAGAAAGCAAACAATCGACCAGGTAGTAGCAGCTGTTACTCATCTTCCCACATGAAACTCTTGCTTGCCACTCCTGAGGAGGGACTTAGACCTCACAGCCTTCTTCAGTCTCTTCCAGCATCCAATTAAGAGACAAAACTCTCTCCTCTCATGTCACACTACAATTGCTAATCTGCCAACCAGCCATTTAATCAAAATATACATATTGGGTCCTAGCAATGGCAAAATGGGTATAGCATGGTCTTTGAGTTGAAGAAGTTGACTACCTAATTGCTGAGACATGGTAGAGTTAAACAATGGTTTAGAATGTTGTGGAACTGATTAGAAAAGCTAGAAGGTTATTTTTTTCTTTTCTTTTCTTTTCTTTTTAATAAAAAAGGAGAGTTTGGTGGAAACTGAACTATTAGGAAAAATTAATCATCTCTGCTCTGGGCTCCTTCGTGCATCACAAATACTGAAGTGTTAGAAATTTCATTCTTAAGCCTCTCTTGGTACTTAGAACTTGTGGGCAACTGAAGCTTCTCCAGTGAGAGAGACATCAGGGCTTAGAACACAAAGGGAAGCAGAAGGCTGCATCTGTAGGACTGTGTCAATGAGTGAAGACATGTACACCAGACCTGTTTGCATCAGCTGGGCTCTGTGCTCACCCATCCTGCTTCATGAGTTGCGGGCATCAGCAGTGACAGTAGCAGCTCCCTGCTCTCCGAATGATATGTAGTTCCACGTACCATTGCAAGTGTCTGCTTTCCTGTGTTGTATCCCTTTCCTCAGCAAATGAGTGGTTTATACCTCCTGTACTAAGAAATAAGTGAAATATATTATAAATGAGTGATTGTAATGTATATATGGTCTTAAAGATGGAAGGACTTTCTCTGAAGCATCAAGCCTATAGTCAGTTAGCAGACCTCAAGCACCTACTGTTCCATTATCTTTTATGTACTATTTCTCTTACTGAGTTCTTGGACACTACTCTCAACATCTCCAGCCTAGACTATTGAAGCAGTGTCCAGGGTTTTGGTCTCCTTGATTCTAGTCAGCATTCACTAACTTCTATGCAAATCTGATTTTGTCTGATTTTTTTTTTTGGTCTGACCTTATCACTTCCTTATTCAGAATTCTTGAATGGATCGCCATAACCTGGAAGATATATCCCAAACATCAAGTGTGGAACTCCAATACCCCTTACCATGTGTTTGACACGTTTAACTCATTTGCTACTTATTCCCATCACTGGAAGGTCCAGGAACACTGGATACTGTATCTTACTCTGTCATGTTCTCTTACTCTTCTGGACATTTGCACACATTCTTCCCTCTGCTTATTGTATGTTCCATGCCCCATATAGCTAGGAAATATTTTTTTCTTCTTTCAAGACTCAGCTTTCTTCTCACTTCCTCTTGAGACCATTCTCATTCCTCCCCCAGATGAACCTAGATACTTCTTCCTTAGATCTGGCACTATCTGAATCATAATTCCATTGTCATGTTTATTGCTCTGTCCATAAGACTACAAGTTTCCAGTTGGAAGGCATTGTGCCTGCTCATCGCTGAACCCCTAAAAAACTTTCAAAACACTTGGCATGCAGCAGGCAGTCACCAAAGAGGAAGGGATGAAGGAAGGGAAGCAGGCAGAGAGGGAAATAAGGAGCAGAAAGTGCAGAGATAGAAACAGGAGGGAGCCAGGGACAAGATTCAGTGACTTCACAATTCTGTCCTTCGGATTCACCAGTTCCACAAACTCATCATCTACAAGAGCAAGCTCAGTCTTCAAATCAGGTCCTCATAAGTTTCTAGAAATTTAAGCTATTGGTACAACAAAGCCTTTCCTTATAGTCCAGGTGCATGGTCTTTGTTTGTATATTCTGCAGCCTCAAAG
Organism: Hystrix cristata; assembly: GCA_004026905.1. NCBI lineage: Eukaryota > Metazoa > Chordata > Mammalia > Rodentia > Hystricidae > Hystrix > Hystrix cristata. Next base: position 106,746 of record PVJO010003347.1, on the reverse strand, counting down.
CAAAAACAAATAAAAGGATTTATTGTTCAATTCCCTTAATCTCCCAGGGGTTTCATCTTACAGTTCAGGTGGGTATACCAATCACTATTTTATTTTTTGGAACCAGGACTAGCGACTTTATTCGTACCCTTCCCCCACCTCTATTTCACTTTGTGCACACACCTGTTACCCTTACCCTTTCCTATTTTTTTCTTATTCCTACTGCACTCAATATTTCTCTTTCAGCTTTTACTAGGGCTCTACACCATGAAAAATACAAAGCAAAAGGAATTTCTACTTTAAGAATAACTCCTCCCCCTTTCTCAATTTTTACATCAAGAGACATTGTTAAAAGCCATTCTCTTCCATATTTAGAGAACTGCTAGTTTTCTGGGGAGGGGAAAGTGGACGATTAAGAGGTAAGGCCCCTCATAGTTACACATTCAATTATTTCACGTAAGTATTTGATTTCTATTTCTGACCCTTTTATTTGTTAACTCAGTAATCTTGAAGAAATAATTTCAAATCCTGGGTGTCAATGCTACGTTTGCAGCTGAGAACACTGGGTTGATTATCTTCACGCTCCTTCTTGCCATAACACTCACTGACTGCTGTTCTATCTTTTCAGAGCAAATGTGGTACAAATAATGAAGATAACATGTTGATGTACATCTGTGCCTTCTTATGTTAAGGTGAGGATCCAGACACATAGACCTTGGCTGTATTTCTACCAAAAAACCCTAAGTATTGAAGGAAATTTTTCTGAAGAAGTTCTTTCCGGACTTTCCCATGGATGACAGTGGGCAAGAAAGTGGCCATCATCGGGGCTGGTGTCCATGGCTTGGCTGCCATCCGGTGCTGTCTGGAGGAGGGGCTGGAGCCCACTTGCTTCAAGAGGGGCAACGATGTTGGAGGCCTGTGGAAATTCTCAGTGAGTGGCACATCTGTGGAATGGTAGAAGAAGGGATATGGGTTCCAGCATAAATCAAACCTGTCAGTTCGAGTTCAAACCCAAAAGCCAGTTCACGAAAGGCCCAGATCTGGAAAGTAAAATCACTAATACCAGACTAGCCAAAACTAAGTAGCCAGCAGGCCTTGTCCCAGAAAGGACATGCCCAGCTCCTCCGGCATCACCATCAGCATGGCAGAGTCCAGATTTCCAGGGTGTGAGGTTGCTGATGTCAGCAATCAGCTAAAAACATACTACCGCCTTCCCGTGTAATCAAAAAGAATCCATCATTTATTTCTCTTAAATTACAAGAATAGGGTAGAAAGAAGATAAACCTGGACTGAGGTCAGAAGTCTTTCTAGTTCAACTCTTCCGGTCCTCTAGGCAGATATATTTTAGGCAAGTTGTTTTTCTCTTCTCTGGGCCCGAAATGCTCATTTGTCAAATGCAGATGCTAGAAACTAGGTTACATTTAATGTGCTTTCCAGTTCTAACAGGATATGATTCCATAACTGATTTATCTCTATTGGACAGATATAAATTATTATAAATGCTGATACTGTGTGTGGTTATTGGATAGTCCATCAATTCTAAATCCAGAGAGAAAATTGAGGGTCTTTGTCATTTGTTCTCATTGTTATAGAAAAAATATAATCAGGAAATATTTAATATAAATACAGTTTTTAAATCTGAAGATCCAGCTTTGGAGAAACTTCTAGCCTTTCTGTCCTGAATTTGCTATTCATTGTAGTTTGACATAAATTATACATATTTGGTCTAAAGACATTATTTCTTCATCATTCATCTTGAAACCATTTTCTTTTGTCTTAGTCTCAGTTATTCTAACATGCAACGGATCTCTCTAATACAGTATGGCAGTAATAATTTAGGACAGGGAAAAAAAGAAGCAACAAGGTATATCATGTACAGGTACAAATCCCCAATGATGAATGTTATCAATATGTATATCAAAAATGTACCATTAAAATAAAATTTAAAAAAAATAATTTAGGACACAACTGTATTCATCTCAAAACTTCTTTTTAAAATTTTTGGCCCTGCTAAGCCAAAAGTGTTACATAAGATATAATGTCATTAGTTCTTATTCTCCATGGTGGAATCAAGAGTTTTTTCCCCACTAATTCCATTTCCCTTATTTACATCTGTTTGGGAAAATGTGACCACCTTAAACTAAATCTACCAGCCCATCAGCAACAACTAAATGCTGCCTAAGAACTTGTTCAGGCAGAATTTTGTGCAAGAGACTGAGATGACCACTATGTGACATAATCACGCTACAGAAATGCTTTCACTCCATTTGATAAAACAAACTGTAATATAGTCCTTGGATTGCAAAGGGGCAAAAGCTCATTTGACAGTAAGCTTTTTTTGAAGTGATAAGATCAAAAATCATGAGTTGACCTGACATGAGGCTAAGCTCTACTTTAGGTTACCATGCAAAAATTTTATTGTATTGGCGCCCCAGATCCCACTAGGCATGTTATCCGACAATGTACACATTAAAAATATATCTGGTCTGAAGAGTTTCAAATAGAGGGTTAGAGAACTTTCCAACAAGATAGTGCTTGGTGACTAGCTACTTAGTGGAGCAGGGTCCTGAGCTTTTAGAAGAAGGTGCACTATTGGTCAAGGGAAAATTCCTACAGGGATAGTAGTCAGCTGAACCTTGAAGGATGACCTCAGATGACAAAGGTAGAGAATCACTGCGATGCATTTCTAGAGAGTCTCACTCCCATCTTCAACTGTGAATGCCACCCCACATATCTACACTGTCACCAGCATGTGCCAGCATCAGTACTGTGGCAAGACCACTATTCCATGAAAAACACAAGAAGGCAATGAACACGCTGTATTCAGGAAGGAATCCATAAGTCCACCAGCATAGCCACATCAGAAAATTTATTTAAGGAAAATTTATTTTATCTGTGTTAAAATCACAGATAAAAAGATACAAAGGCAGACTCTGGTTTTCCACAAGAGGAAAACTCTGTTTTCCATAACGTCATGTAAAAAGAAAAAAAAATTCAACTCAAAGATCTAATGAGGATGTGAACACATTCAAATGCTCCAAACTTTCACCTCTTTCATACACCTAATCCTTCTTTCTTTTCAAAGAAAAGTGGCTTGAACAAATACATGATCAGAGAGGGATTTTTGAAAAATGTGTTACATAAGCTTTTATCTGCAGGCCTCTGCTAGGTAGGTTTGCTGGAAGGCAGAAACCTGATCATACTGAACTTTTCACTACGTGCTTTTCCTAAGAAATAGAAAACAAATGGGCTTTAAACACTAGCAGACTGAATGGGAGTGAGTTTTAAGTTTCACAAACTATGAAGTTGCTCAACAAGCAATAGATTAGTATCATTCTGATTGCAATAGAGGAATGCAACAGAACCAAAACTATCTGGAATTTTTCCCCCGATTCATTCACTCAGCAAATTCATAGTGAATGCGTTATGTGTAGGATACTATGTTAGGCATAGATGTAGGTAAGAGCTACACCAGGCAGCCAACATTTTAAAAGCAGAGAGAAAACTAGAATTAAAATAACTATAACAAACTGGGGATAGTGATATTCACCTGTAATCTCAGGTACATGGGAGGCTGAGGTAGGAAAATATTAAGTTCAAGTTTGGCCTGGGCAACTTAACAAGATCCTGTCTCAAAATTTAAAAAGGATTTGGGGTTGCAGCTCAGTGGGAGACCCTAGCCTGTGTGAGGCCTTGGGTTCAATTCCCAATACCACAGAAACAAAACAAAATAAAAACACTATAACAAAAGTGAATACATGATTAGGGAGTACAAATAACAAGAAGTTGTAGAGATAATTTGATGGTGAGAAGGAAGGAAAGGAAACATGATAAAGGAGGTAACTTTTGAACTGGTGCTTGAGGATATTTTTAGATCAGCAGAAATGGGACAGATAAGTGGAGATAAACTGTGACAGAAAATCGAAACAAATAGCTAAAACGCAAGAACAACATTCTTGAATTAGCCTCTGACCTCCTTCAAGTTACCTAGGCTCTAGATAGAAAGATGAGAGCTACAGAGAGCTACAATCCAAGACAGACTATGATATGAATCCACCGCTGCTTGGATCTCGAGTTCTAAGGCAGGGGCTCACAGCCAGAGACGGAGTCTCAGCCCGATTTCCTCCTTTCTGACGCGAACCTCTATGCATATTGAAATAATGAAAATGCATGTTCTCTGGAGTGACTGTCTATTATATAATCTATTTGTTTTTCCTTTGTCTGGAGAACAGTCTTTTAGGAAAAAGCCCAAGTTCTTTTCTCTTCATGCTAAGATTGGCTAGAGACAAGGAATAAAAGAGTAGAGATTCATACAAGATGAAAACCACACCAGGCCCTAACCATCCTGTTTCCCAGAGGGGACGCTGACATTTTTTAACGAGTCCTGGGCAGCTGAGAAACCTCCTTCCTACCATCAACGGAAGACGGCAGCTGTGTATGAAACAGGAAAGACTCAGATTTGAACATCTGCCCAGATGGGCCTTCACTCTTTTTCTGACCTCCATAAATATTTCAACGTGAGTCTAAAAAGGCCAAAATCTCTGAAATTTATGAGAAACACAGCTACCATAAATAGAGGAAGACTGTATTTTCAACTGGAGGAGAAACACTGAGCCCTCAGGCAGCCCCCTCCCTCCCTGAGACATAGTCCTCTCAAACCTTTCAAGAATTTTCTGTCTCCATCTTCCGGAGTTCAGCTAGGGTGGGAGAAAGATAAATGTCTTGAATCTGGCAGAAATGTGACATTCCACTCCCCCTTCCTCCACTGCACAAGAATTCCTTCCGGCCTTGGGGATGCAGAGGCTGCCAGCTTGTAGATAGATTTTCAAGGCAGCACACTGTGTACACTTTTATCCTGTTCTTGCAACAGAGAGGAAATGTTTGTTTTCAATTTAGCCTTCCACCGCTTCTTAAAAAGAAGCCACTTTTCAATTACATAGTGGTTTTAATATAAGTGCGAAAATTTAACACACGGCCTAAAGTCCCTGGCTCACTGTGTTTCTTTGGTAAAGAGTGAATATCAACAACCGGTGAGTTGAAGAACTCAAGTATGTAATTTATTTGCAAGAGAGCAGTGGCTCTCAAAGTGTGAGTCTTGGACCATCAACATGAGCATCACCTAGAACTTAAACATGACCTCTCAGGCCCGCCTCAGATGCACTGAACCGGAAGTCCTGGGGTGGACCCTGGAATCTGTTCCAAGGAGGTGATTCTGATAATGCCAAACATGGGAAGCTACTTCATAGAGGATTCTGATGCTGGTAAAGAGTGCGCCGAACTCCACATAGCCACCAAACAAATTCACAGTCTCCTTTGGACTATTTTGCTGTTGCTTTAATGCAAGCATGGTGTGCAGGAGGGAAAAAAAGAAAACTCTAATAAGTGAATCAACATGGGAAGATATCCCACTAGGTATGATATGAAGGGCTTTCAGTTCCATATCTCACTGAGAACTTTTAATTTTTTAATGTTGAAAAGGTTTTAGTCAACTAATAATTGGATATTGTCTGAAAAGAACTCCATTCTTGTCTTCCTTTTAAAGTTTTCTTATTCTTCCCAGGACCACCCAGGAGAAGGCAGACCCAGCATTTACCAATCTGTATTCACCAACTTGTCCAAAGAAATGACGCATTTTCCAGACTTCCCCTACCCCGATGATTACCCAGACTATATGCACCATAGCCGGCTCCAGGAGTACATCAAGACATTTGCCCAAAAGAACAACCTTTTAAGATACATACAGTTTGAGGTAGGGGCCTTGTAACTTGTAAAGTAACTATTAGCATGTGTATGAGCTAGAGAAGAGGTAAGAATATAGCAGCCCGTTGTAGAAATCAGTGCCAGATATTTGGATGCCTCAATAACCAATTGTCTGATCAGATGAGAAAATATTCACTCATGGAATTTTCTCCCTGGATTCATTCTCCACTAGTCTCTGGGAGCTTTAAAATACCTCAGGAAAATGCTGGAGTCAGCTGTCCCATTATAGTAAACTTTTCTTATGCTGTGATGTTTCGGAAATAATGCAAACTTTTGCAGCCCATGTTCAGACTTCTATGGGTTCAACGTCAGTGATTTGCGGTTTCCGCAAATATGGTATTTGTTAGGAATTCTGCCACTGTGAAGAGTAACAATTTAAATAGACAACCTCCACCTTTCACCTACTTTATTAGCTTTCTCTTTAAAAAGCCTGAAGAGTTATGACATAGAAACATTACTTCTTTAAGTGGCAATAATGTTTCACATTTGAGACGCTCGGCCTTAATGAACTACTATTAAATGCAAAGTGCGTATATATAGTGTGGAAAATACTCAGCAAAAGTCTGAGTTCAGATTATATTTACACGATTACTTTACCTGGAGTAGTTCTGGGTGTATCATTAAAATAAATTTTGCCCACTGTCATTTTATTCCATTCATTGATTCATTTACTTCATGCTCTTCATTTATCTGTGATATTCCGAATGCCATACATGGCCTCGATTTATGGTAGCGATCTCACTCAACATTAATGAAGTTCCTAATATGTCCTTGCTTTGTGCTATGCATGGTATGGAGGCCAAAATAAATACGTAGAGATAAACATGTACAGAGTAAGTCACAATATCAAATTCAAGTAACAAATCCAAAGAGGAAACTTTTAGTATCTTCTATGGTTTATATATAAAATAATGCTACGAAAATTACGAAACAAGAACCAACATTTTGGAAAGGACACTTTTTCAGAGAAGATACAATTTTTGAGTTTACTTGATAGTTGTTTTAGATAAGTGAATAACATGAGTAAAATTAGAGGTAGGAAAGCGTTCTACTTGTCTGGAGAACGGTGAGAAAGCTAAACTGGTTGGGGGGGGCATACCTGCTAGGCTTAGATAGGGCCATACACATCAGCAACCCAGTGTGTTCTGGGACTTTCAAGAATAGCAAGCTGTTTTCCAACCGTGTAAAGGAAGAAAGTCTGGGCTGAGTCCATGCAGCACTGATGTGACAGAACCAGAGTCATCAGAGTTGGCTTCACCCTTTTTCCCATGAGGCCTACATCACCAAGCTTGCCCCATACTCCAAAACAGTTGCTAGAAGTAGTCATCCCATCCACCTTGTAGGCAAGAAAAAGAGGAAGGGATGAGAAGCAAAAGGATGTTCTCCCAGCGTATCAGCTGCCTTTCACAAACTCCCAGAAGGACTTTCCAACATTGCCTGCTTGTGTTTCGCTGGCTGCTCAAGTTGCACAGGAGCCTGAGATATGTATCCCTTTGATGCGCACATGGTCACACCAAACAAGATCAGGGTTCTGTTGTAAGGAAATAAGAAAATGGGTATTGGGCAAGTGATTAGCAGTCCCTGTCCCAGAAGAGTTTATGAGAATGTAAAAGAATAAGACCAAACAAATAAATTGGAACAAAACTATATGGACTTCTATTTATGGCATTAGAAATGTAGAATAAATTCTAGATATGAGGACGTAGCCAAAGTAACTTTCAATACAGTAGTTTTGAAAGTTTATTTTGACAAGTAGGATGAAGGATGGCTTGTGGATAATCAGAGGCTGGAAGCTGGCTCCTTATAGTCTCTGACAGTAATCCATGCAAAGGAGTGTAAGGATTTGAACCAAGGCAGTTCTATTAGCCATGAAAGAGAAGAGAGAAATAGTGAGATCCTGAGATAAATGATTGTTCAGACATAAGGGAAGGATGGAAAAATAATAAGCAAAACAAGTTTTGGGTTTGAAGCCCAAGTGGATGGAAGACTGATAGCATCTTTCAAAGAAATAAGAAAACTGAAGTTTCATTTGAAGCTGGCCTTCCAGAGGAAATGTCCAACTAGACTGGAGAGCAGAAAGGAGACTAAGCTGAATATATATGTGTGTTAATATTATGGAAGTTGCTCATATTTCCAAGGGAGATATCTGCACAGAGCAAAACAGCAACCAAGAATCCAACTTTGAGACACGCCCATATTATTTACTAAGTAAAAGGAGGATGAGGTCATAGGAGGAGGAAAGCATGTGAGTGTAGAGCAGTGATGGGCAAATGACATAGATTTGCTATATGGCATCACTCACAAAAATGTTCAGTGTTATTTATCCCCTATCAACTAACCAGATGTTAAAAAGTGAAGAAAACTCAGTGAATAATTTTCCTTGTGAGATTTGATCATTCACTGAAGATTTACTGTGACTATTTTATTATCTTTCCATATATTTCTTAAATGAACAGGACAGCTCATAATAATTTCCTCCACAGAAATAATGCAAGGGAAAAAAGGCCATAAAACTATGAACAGAAGGTATTTTTTCTGGTTTTTTATAAGACCCTGGTTTCCAGTATAAAGAAATGTCCCAGCTTCTTAGTCACTGGCCAGTGGGTTGTTGTTACTGAAAAAGATGGGAAGCAGGCATCTGTTGTTTTTGATGCTGTAATGATTTGTTCGGGATATCATGTGTACCCCAATCTGCCAAATGATTCTTTTCCTGGTAAGTTTGAGAAATATAATCCAGGGACTTATCTATAAACATCAAGGGTTAAAACAGATCTTTCTATCATGCATAATAATTGTTCTTAAGGTACCAGAAATTCTAAAAGAGAAAAACAATTAAATCTGCTAATCTGCTAATATAATAATGATCTTCAAGTAAGAGATCAGACAGGCACCAGTCCTTATGACATAACTCGAACAGAAATCCTGCAAGCATATAGGGTCTCTGAGTAGAGTTACATGCAAAGAAACGAAACCTGGCTAGCAAAGAAAAAAAAAATTAAAGAAAGAAACATTTTCCTGTATATAGGAAAAACCTAACGTTCTAACTTCATCTTCTCATCCACAATTTGCAAATAAATATCAGCGATCTAGTGATTACTGAGTGTACACATTTCTGGGTACAGACTAGCACACTGTGTTACTAGCCCAAAACAACAAACATCAAATAAATGAAATACATGTGGAACCTTCCTACCCGCCCCCCCATTTTTCCATTCTTCTTTCCTTCTTTACACAAGGAGTGCCATCTTCTTAAAGATAGAGTCACATCTCTAGGCACGATGTTCACAGTCCACAATGTGTAAAAGACTAGTGGTTCCGAAACAAAAGAAGCTCCTGATGTTAACAGGCAGTATATTTAGTGTGTATATGTGCGGGACCAGAACACTGGGCTTAACTCCTCATTCTACTAGTTCATTACCATTTAAGTTCTGTCTCCCACTCTCCCCATGTTCCCTCCCTCCCTTCGTTCTTTCCTTCCTTCCTCTTCTATAGTACTGGGGATTGAACTCAGGTTTTTGTACTTTCCCAGCCCTTTTTATTTAATTTTACTTTGAGACAATCTAAATTGCTCAGGCTGCCCTCAAACTTACGATCTTCTTGCCTCAACCTCCCCAGTGGCTAGGATTACAAGCATACCCCACCATACCTTCCTTAATTTCATCTTTTAAAATAGGGATAACGGGACCTACCATGCAGATATGTTATCAAGAGTAACTCATTAAAAGCATCTAAAGCATTTAGTCCATAGTGAGTGCTTAATAAACATTAGCTATTACTGTTGTCAAAATATAAATTTTAATACCTTAAAAATGTTAAGATACCAAAAGTAATTATTGAGGGACTTAATGTCAAAAACTACTAAAAAGCTAAATGCATTTCTACCAGGGACTTGTTTTAACTAAGAATGATAATCGGTTGGAAAAAACACCATGAGAAAGTGAGTTTTCACAATTTGTAAAATCAGCTCAAACCACTACCCCTCTTCCTTCTAGGCCTACACCTGTGTCAAGGCAACTACCTGCACAGCCAAGATTATAAGGGCCTGGATGCCTTCAAGGGAAGAGGGTCCTGGTGATCGACCTGGGGAACTCGGGTTGTGACATTGCCATTGAGCTCAGCCGTCCAGCTTCCCAGGTATGCGACGTAGAGGGTTTGGGAAGATAAACCTAGAGTGGAGCTATGCCGCCAAGTCAACAGCCGGGGCACTGGGAGTGTTTGTTGTTTGCCACGTCGTACTGCCTACCGTAGAGGCCCTTTAAGCAAGGGGTGCTTGAGGCATTCTCCATGGGAAACACGATAATACGGCCTACACTACTAAGGGAGTACATTCTACCGTAACAAGAGATAAGTTTATGAGCATATGTGTATATATAAGTGAATATGTATATGTGTATTTTGGTTTTAATTTTATGTTGATAACCTCCAAAATCTATTGGCTTCTAACCAGGCCTTATCTTTATTTATTTAACACCATTTCTTATCACCTACAGGTGAAAGATACTGTTCTTGCCACCCTAAAGTTCTGGAACATGTACACGATTAAGTTTTTACTATTGTTTATTCATTCAACAGCAAGTGTTCAACAAACACTGAGCACTCTTTACGTGTCAGAACTATGTTAGCTAAAAATGCGGGCAGAAGGTAGAGTAGATCCTGACTTCAAGGAGCAGTCAGTGGGTGGAGATGGGGTGGGAAGTACTTGAACAATCATAAAAGGAAGTAACGAGTCTTCCTGTGGAATTAGGTGTGCCAGTAGCAAGAGCATGAAAACAGAATGCAACCTAACCTGGATAAATTCAGGAAAAGCTTCCCAGAGGGCTCCAAGCTGAGTCATATATGACCAGTAGCCCCTAAAGAGAGTTGACACAATTTTAAAGAAACAAGTACTCAATAAATAAATTATTAGGTGGCTATAAAGCAGACCTCAATTTTTAAAAACTGATAATTCCCTTGAGTTATCACAAAAACAGTAAAAGAGACCAGGAGCCACTCTTGATTCCAGGCTGAGGCAGCCACTGTGGCTTGGGACGCTCAGAAGCCCCATGTAGGAAAGACTGGAAAAGGAGACCAGAGAGAACAGACTAAGTCTGAGGTATCTCCTCAGCCCAATCTCAACTTCAGGTTTACCGACGGTTCCCCACTCAGCCCACCTACTTCTGCCACCAGCCACTGCCGGGGCTCACTTGACTGGCTGCCTCTAGGAGACTTACTGTCTAATTCCATGTTACCTAAAAATGGGTCCAGAAAGAATGATGACAGGTGTGCAGAGTCTTCCAGTTCCAAGAAGTGCAGCTTTCATTCTTTCCGCATCATATACCAGGCCTCTGGCATAGTAAGAAATGAGGCTTCCTTGCCTTTACCTAGTTCTAATTATGGATTTTTTCATCTAGACTCACCTCTTGGAAAGTATTCCTACTTGGTTATTGAGGGAAATGTACAGAAACATCCAGAGACTTGCTCTTGTTTGCTTACTTCCTACAGACTGATATTGAAATCTGTGCTGCCTTTCCCCAGCAGATCATGATCAGCGCCAGAAGTGGTTCCTGGGTCATGAGCCGGGTTTGGGATGATGGCTATCCTTGGGACATGGTACATGTTACCCGCTTTGCGTCCTTTCTCCGGAAAGTCCTTCCTTCATTTGTCTCTGACTGGTTATATGTCAAGAAGATGAACACATGGTTTAAGCATGAGAATTATGGCCTGATACCTTTAAATGGGTACTACGAATAACTCATGTTTTATCACTGAAAAAATCGAAGGCACTAGTTCAAATGAATTCTTTCTCCAGATCTTACCTTAGTTGTCTCACTGAGGTTGGCGGGATTAAATTAAGAAATTCACAGTTGACACAAAGCATTCAGATATCACACACGGGTTGGAAATCCTATTGAAAGTAGTCTAGGCCACGCATGGTGGTGCACCCCTGTAATCCCAGCACTCAGGAGGCTGAGGCAGGAGGATCACTGCGAGTTCGAGGCCAGCCTGGGCTACCTAGTGAGTTCAAGGCTGGCCTGAACTACACAGTGAGACTCCGTCTCAAAAAATGAAAGAAGAAAAAAGAAAGAAAAGTAGTCTAGTGGAGAAAGATGTGTGGAAGAATAAAAAATGGGGATGGATCAGACAGATAAGTCATCCCAACACACAGGATTCATTCCAAATAGTTACAGGCTATAGCACAGACTTGGAGAGCTGAACAAACTCAGGTTGTTTTTTTTGAAGAACATCTTGTCTGTGCTTACGGATGAGCAGGAATACCAATAACAAGCCCTACTTCTCAAGACTGTTACAGTATTCGGTCAGATAAAAAATATAAAAATCACTCTGTAAACTATAAAGCTTACAAATACTAGTTTTACTTAGTCTCAAATTTCCTCAAGTACTTCCACGGAGCATTTAACCAAATATGGTAATCAACATGTCTCAGCAAGTAGAAAATCCCAGAACAAACAGAAACACTTCTTCTACCCCCAAAGTCTTCACATTTTTGCAAGACAGTCGGAAGCTTGGAACACATAAAGCAATGGAGATTCACAGAACTGACCTGGCCTAAAATTAGTAAGACTCATTTCTTTACTTCCTGTAGAGAAAGAGCCCAATACTCAGTAATTAGGAAGGTATCCTAGGTAGGAGAATCGTTATATCCATAGAAAAAAGAATATTTAAGTGAGAAAAGAAAGCATTTGCTATGAAATTTTATTTTCTGGTTCATGTTAGCCAAGCAATTTCATTGTGTTTAAAGAAACTAGTTAAGGAAAATTAAAAAGGAACTGTAAATCAGAACCCCAAATACCAGGTTTAGGAGCCAACCCTTCATTCCAAAGCATTTATCCTACCCAATCTCATAGACTGCTATATCCACAAAGAGAAAATAATGCTGATTTTTATATATTTAAAATTATGTTTAATATAATAGAAGTTCCAAAGCTGAGCTGGGTAAGATTTTTTTGTCTTGTAAGACTAACTACAAATTATATCCTGGCTGCACCATTCGAACAACTAAAACATAGCTTTGGAAATCCGATCATCCTAAGAATTAAACTCCCCCTCTGAAAAGGTTCTAGTTCCCCTAAACTGCCAGCGACATGTTTTCACTCCTCCCCTGGTTGCAGGGAAGGAGCAGAACTGGGAGAGATAAGCAGGTTTCGCTGTGACCTACTTTTTGCCACCTTACAAGGTTAAAAAGAGACATACAAGGAAAGAAAAATGATGTGGAAATACAGAGATGAATTCCAAACTTCACAGTTTCTTCATATACAACAAAATGATCTATCTTATATATGAAAATTATGCATCTTCATATATGATACTGAAAATTCCAGAGTCTCTGAAGAAAATGTAAGTCAACGTGAAATGTGTCATGAAACAGTCGTTTCTAGAATGTTGGCAACCAAAGTACGATATCAAGGTTTTTATATTTTTCTTTGTAATCACAGCTGGAAGAAGAGAACCAAACATGGAAATAAAACATCCTGCCACTGAGAATCTGGTTTCCCCATATAAGACCTTAAAGTTATAATATAGTTGTTCACATAGGATAATGGCGCTTGCATGTACCAGATACCGTGTTAAGTACTTTATAGATAACAGTTCATTTAATTCTCACAACAACCCTGTGAGAAAGATTCTGACATTATCCCTCTCAGCAGATAATGGAGAACATCTGCAGAGAAACAAACAGAGAAGTAACAGAGATGCAGCTCAGTTACAAACCTGACCATCCGGCCGCAGTTACGCTCTTAGTCACTTTTAAATATCTAGAATTAATTTTATTCTGATCTTTGTGGTGAAGCTCTAAATAGTACATACACAATAGAGAATTTTCAAATTTCAAGGGGCAAAAGAAGCTTAGACAGAAATTCTTGAGAACGGTGATGACAAGAGGAAAGGAATTTCCACAAGAGAAAACTTCAGCAGTCTTCATCCTGTTTAAATGATCAAATTTGGTTACAATGCTATGAGCTATGCAGGTATTTCTCGTACATAAGGTATTTTACAGCAAGTATGTTTGTCTCTTGTTTCCCATTTCTGCACAGCACCCTGAGGAAAGATCCCGTGTTCAATGATGAACTCCCATCCCGCATCCTGTGTGGTGCTGTGTCCATCAAGCCCAGTGTGAAGGAGTTCACAAAGACCTCCGCCATGTTTGAGGATAGGACTGTGTTTGAGGCCATTGACACCATCATCTTTGCAACAGGCTATACTTATGCTTATCCCTTCCTTGATGACTCCATCATCAAAAGCAAAAACAATGAGGTCACCTTATTTAAAGGCATCTTCCCTCCACTCATGGAGAAGCCAACACTGGCGGTGATTGGCCTTGTCCAGTCCCTTGGAGCTGCCATCCCTATGGCTGACCTGCAGACCCGCTGGGCTGCTAAAGTGTTTGCAAGTAGGTGGGCCACTCTGCCTTTCCTGCATTTAGTCAGTGAGTGTCTACTATATGCCAAGCACTGTTCTAGGGACTCAAAGGGCACAAGACAGAAGTGCTCGTTGACTTTTCAGAGCCTAAAATGGGACATGAGGGAGATGCCACCAAAGGGGAAGTTTGGGACCTTCTGGTGAGGGGAGTTGAACAAGGAGTTATCCCGTGTAAAGGGAACAGCACAGAGAAAGGCACAAAAGTGAGAAATAATGTGAAATGTATGAGGACCCAGAAACACTTCTATTTTCTTGGAAAACACTTCTATTTGTTTTTTTTTTTTTCATGAAAGGTATAACAGTACCCAGAGCCTAAGGTTTTATGAGAAGACTGGATACAATTCAAAAGCCTAGAAAATTTACATGAAACAAAGTCATCACTAAGTCAGCAAATATTTATTGAGCATCTACTAGTGTCAGGCTGTCTTGGCACTTCAGACACAAAATCAAACAAAATATGCTGGAATTTTAGTCCCTTACTTTTCTCCTCCTAGAAAAGGTTCATCAACTACTCCAATCTCTGTACCTGACTTGTTAAACCACTAAAGATGCCAAAAAGAGCTCCTCTTAATATGAAAGTTTTAGGGACAATCTCATTCATAAATACTGAATGAGGGGCTAGGGATTTAGCTCAAGCACTAGAGTACTTGCCTGGCAACCACAAGGCCCTGAGTTTGATTCCCAGCACCGCCCCCTCTAAAAAATTACTGAATGAATCCCACCATGTCTCATTACTCATTGTTGACTTCTCTGTCTTTTTTCAGTATGTGTCATTCCACTCTTTTTTCCAGACTTGTGTACCCTGCCAACTACAATTGAAATGATGGATGAAAATGATGAGAAAATGGAGAAGAAACTCAAGTGGTAAATGATTTTATTTGATAACAAGAGTCCTAAAATTTATAAAGAGTCCTTTATATGTAGAAAAACATTAATCGAAAATATTGTGCTTAGTCAGAGCTTACGTTTTTAAAATGCTTTAATCAAGCAGTATTTGATAGATAAAAGGTCAACTTTCTCCCATATAATCCTAGAAGAGTAATTCTCTAACAGGGATGAATTTGCCCTTTAAGGAACAATTGGCAAAACCTGGAGATATTTTGGTCATTGTAAATGGGAATGATACGTCACTGGCCTTATATGAGTGGAGACTGGGATGCTGCTAACCGTCCTATATTGCAGGGAACAGCCCATCAAACCAACGAATTATCAGGCTCAAAATGTTAACAGTGCTGAGATTGAGAAATGACTCTGCAGCTTTTCCAAAAAATCTCCTCCATCAGCCACATCTGCCAGTAAAATGGCTAGCTGGAAATTGTGCAGAGGTGTCTAGTTTACCGTGATAAGAAAGTTAAATGGGAATTCAAATTGAGCTTACCTACACTAATATTTTCTACAAAAACAGTACTCACTTTTTATTTGCCCAAACATGTGTTTTCAGTAACATCAATAAGATCTGTAGAAAGCCATTTAAGTAGCTTAATATCAGATATTTAAATATATTTTTCATATTAATTTCCTCCATAAAGGAAAAATAGTTTTCAAATGATATAACAGAATCTGTGAAAAAATAATAATTGATCACACTTGAATGAATAAATGATTGTACAGGAAGTTTCTTTCCTTTCTCAAGCCCCAGCACATCATTCACTGAATACCCCAAGGTGGGCACTGGCTTGGGGCTTAGAGAAGAAATGGAATCCTCAAGTCTAACATAACCCTCCTTGCAGGACACCATCCAATTCATTGCACAGCTCTTGGTGGGTACTCCTGGGTGCTAATCGTTCATGCAATTTGACATCCTTTCCTTTAGAGGCCAATTACAATGAAGAGGAAGAAAAAGAGAGGATTAAATTTCAGTTTCACTGCTTAAATAATAATAAGCTGCTCTTCAAGTTTCCTTAAAACAAAAGAAGCCACATTCCAACTAAAAGTATAAAACAACCTAAGTTAATGAATTTAAACCATATTAAATGCATACATACACCCAATTTTAAACAAACCAAAACAACAATCTAACCTGTGGGCAGAGTCTACTCAGTGCCATGTAAAGAACAGTCACGTGTTGAAGAGTAAGCTACGTCAGACTGGCGCAGTAGCTCAGTAGTAGAGTTCTTGTCTACTATGCTCAACACCCTGTGAGTTTGACATCCAGCAGCAACAACAACAACAACAACAACAACACACACACACACACATAAACTAAGACAGTTGCTCTGAACCAATGAATCAGTTCACTCCAGGCCACACAGCTAGAGGTAAAAGCCCAAAATTATCTCAAATTTAGACAGAGATTAGGAAAAAGAAAGGGAAAAATCTCAGCCGAAGAACAATTCTTTTTTTCCTAAAAAAAGAGGATGAGGGAGAGTAACTGGAAGTATGGACCAAAATGCCAAACTATTATTTTTCTGAAACAGAAAATAAAATAGTAATACTTCTATCTGCAACTGTGACTCTCATTCCAGTATGTTCTTTTCTTCCTCAGGTTTGGGGAGAGCCACACTTTGCAAACAGACTACATCACGTACATGGGTGAGTTGGGCGCCTTCATCGGGGCCAAGCCGAACATACCGCGGCTTCTCCTGACAGACCCCCAGCTGGCCCTGGAGGTGTACTTTGGCCCTTGTAGTCCACATCAGTTTCGACTGATGGGACCAGGGAAGTGGGATGGAGCCCGAAATGCCATCCTGACCCAGTGGGACCGAGCCGTGAAGCCAACCAGAACAAGAGCTGTCGGTGAAGCTCAGCGACCTCACCGCTTTTACAATTTTCTTAAAATGCTTTCATTTCCGGTGCTCCTTCTCTCTGTTTTGCTTACATTTTATTCATGCTAAAGTCTCTGGGAGCTCAGAGTTCAGCCTAGAAATTTAATCAGAGAATATAACATCACTCCTCCTTCCCTTCCTGCAGATAAAAAACGAGTCCTGGACTTTGAATCAAAGTATAAACGAATGGAATGTGCTTGCCTCCCCGTTTCTCACAAAAATCTGTCCTTTAAAGACTTTTTCTACATGCTGTATTAAAGTTCGGGGATGTTTGAGATAAGGAAAAAGGTGGAAAGTTAAATAAGAATAAACACAGACTTTCAGGCTAGATGAAGTTTAATAAGGTTTGTAAAAGGCGTTTTATCTTGCCAATGACAGTGTATCAACCAATATGTTTTCTACAACATTGGCTGAAGTGCTTGACAATAAATCAATACAGAGAGATAAGTTTATGCCAATAGGGAAACTTAGATAAAATGAACAAATTGCTTGAAGGAGGTGTGGGGTATGACTCAGTAGTACGGCAGGGTCCTGGATTAAATTCTCGGCACTCCAAAAAAACAAAAAACAAAACAAAAAACATTTTTCCACAAAAAACTTCAGGGCAAAATGGCCTCACTAGTACATTCCACTCAACCCTTAGGAAAGCAACAATGCCATTTATGTGCAGACTACTCCTCAGCACATTATATGAGATCATCATGCCCTTATACCAAAGTGAGACAGAAACAGAAAAAAATTAAAAACCAGACCAACATCCCTAATAAACAATGAAAAAATTATGAAATGTTAACAAATATAACCCAAAAGAATATAAAATAGGTAAAATATCATGACCAAGGTGGATTCATCCATCTCAGGAATGCGATGTTGGTTTGTCAATATAATTCACTATATTAACAAACTGAAAATGAAAAACCATATAATCTTCTCTACAGATGCAGAAAAAAATGTCTCACAAAAGCCAACATCCTTTGGATGAAAACTCTAGCAAGCAAGGATAGAAAGAAATTTTCTCATCTTCATTAAGGGTAACTACGAAAAATCTACAACTAACATCATACTCCATGATGAAAAACTGAATGCTTTATTTATTCCTAAGACCAGAAACAATGCAAAATGTCTGATCTCCCCACTTCAACTGAGCATAGTACTAGAGTTTCTAGCCTGTACAACAATGGAATCAAAAGAAATAAAGACATCCAGATTGGAGTGGAAGAAGTAAAACTATTTACTCTTATTATGATTGTTTATGTAGAAATTATTGTGAAATCTACCTAAAAATTACTAGCATAGATGATTTCATTCCTATATCCTAACGATAAACATAATGAAACTGACAAATGTTAAACTAGCATTTAAAAATATGAAATATTCAGGTTAAACCTAAACTCAGTAAGACCTATATCCTAAAAACTACAAAGAACTGCCAAAAGAAAAATTAAAGATATAACTAGGGAGATTTAGTATGTCCAGCGTTGGAGGACTCAACATAGTGGTGATATCAATTCTTCCCCAAAATGATCTATAGTTTCAGTGCAATTTCCAAACATCCAATGTGGTTGCCTGCAGAAATGAAAAACCAACTCTAAAACTCGCAAGGAATGCAAAGGACTAAAATTCCCAAAACAACTTTGAAGAAAAAAAACCCAAATAATAAAGTGCTAATATTACCTTATTTCAAAATTTATTAACTTATGAAGCTATAATAATCAAGGGAGCATATATTTGGGTTAAAAAAAACCTAACAGATCAATAGAAAATAAACTGCCCAGAAATGGAGGGAAGAAAAATGTACACTGATCTATCCAAATATTTTTAGGCTATATAAAATTTATTTTAGTAATCAAAATAGGTTCAAACCAGATGTAGCTCCAAAGTAGTCACATGTATGAATGTGTATGCATATACTCACGCATGTGTTGCATGCTGCACAATACTACACTGTATAACAGGAATATGAGCCTGTAGGAACTAAAGTGATTCCAAATTTATCTCTATAACTACTGTTTAATCTGGAGCCACAAGTGAAGTGTAATCTAGAAACTTAGATAGTTGAGAGAACAAGAAAAATAGTAAATTGAATGTGGGGGTGTGTGCTTCTGGAACATGTTTCCGGGTAAGCGATCCTCCCAGCGCTAGAAGACTCTGGGGAAAGAATGGCTAATGCACTGTTGGGCCCTTCGAACAGAATGTCTGGGCCGACTGGAAATTTTTTTGGTAAACAAGAGCGGATGTCTTATCCAATTGAATGGGCAATAGTATATTAATTTTTATTCAACTAAATTTGATGGAAAGCTAATTACAACTTCTTGGCCATATGTAGTAGTTGACAAAAAACAGCCCTTCCACTCATCTTCACCAACTATGCAAAATAAGAAGAGAACAAAGGAGCACTGAGCAGTAACAAAGGGCCAGGAAGCATGGACACTCCAAGGATACTTCCTTCCTCTGACTGAGGACCCAGCCCAAACACCCACGATGTCTGACCATGTGTATATGTGGGTGCTGACTTGAATCTGTCACAGCTAGGGGTGGACGGCAAACCACCACTCTGCTGGAAAATGCAGCTCCTGGTGATCCTAAGCCAGCATCAGGAAAGAATTAAAGCAGCAGAGTTTAAAACAAAAGAAGACCCTTTGTTTGAAAGTAGAGAGAAGGAGAAGAGAGAAGACAGACAGACAGCTACCTTGGATGAGTACGGAGTATTTGAGAGTGAAATATAAGGATTTGGGGCTCTGGCTGTCTTTTATTGGGATCTAGTGCCTTTTCCACCCCAAGGTGGGCACCTGAAAGTTGTCAACATCCAATTTGTTCTCTTGGCTGTCTTTGATCCTAACCTAGGCATGTCTGCCTATATTTCTTTCGGCTGTTTGATTTCTTTTTGTCTCTTGTGATGGAAAGTGGTGGGGGGAGGGGGAGCTTCATAGCAAGGTAACTTAGAATTAATGATTAAGTAAAGGAGACACTTTTTTTTTTACATATTAAATAAGAGTCTTTAGGTGGTTGCTCTTTAGCTCGTTTGTATTTTATCCAGTGGGTGAGGGGGGCTGTTTTCCATGGTCTTTTAAGTTTTGGGCTACCTCTTTGCTTTGTTAACTCTTTTCAATAAATTTCCAAGGTAATTTGTTATCTGGCACCTCACTCTAGCTTCTCTCTCCCCGCTCTGTCTTTTTAATTGCTCTAACTGCAGAGTCCACATGTAGAGGCAAAAAGCTGCCTTTAGTAAGGTTTCCTATTAATTTCTTTAATAAAGTTTAACGAGATCCTATTTTATCCTTTTTCCTCCTTATGATCCCCTCTCCGTACATATCTATGATTAAATCTAGTATGAGCAAGGACATTAAGAATAAAAACCCTTTTATCCATTTATTATCAATAACAATCACTGGTTTTCAATCAGAGTAGTAGCAAATCTAACAGTTAAGAGATTGCTCTGCTTTGTGACAGATGTAAAATTTCTTCACAGCAATGTGAAGAAATTACATTGCTGATGTTATAGTTAGCTCCCCCAAAATCCTACCATAAATTAACATATTTAATGAAATAAGAGCTACGGCACTATGATCACAGAAACTCATTTGTGTTGTCTTGCCTGTTATGCATGTATACTGTGTCATGTCTGAATTTTTTCCAAACATTTCTTCATTAATCTTTATGGCATTTCCTCTATTTACATCACCTCACCCTACTTTAGAATGAGGAAATAAGATCTTTGAGGTAGCATGGAGATTAAAGGCAAAGCTAAGCCTCTTGCACCCAAATTCAGTGTTCTTTCCAAAGATACTTGGCTATCATTTTCTCTAAACTCTACAGAAGGTCACTGAGAACCAAAAGAACATACTTATGTCACCACTCATGTAACATTCTTCATCTGTGAGTTGTTTTAGCTACTTTTCTAGAGTCAATGGTTTGCAAGAGAGCAGATTCAATACACAACATTTACCTATTACAACATTCAAACACACAAGCCAAGCGCAGGAAGAGGGCAGAATGTCTGTCCATGCGCTAGAGACCTGAAAGACCCAGTCAAGAGCTGGGAGCCCACAGCACTGTCCATGCCTGCACTCAGAGGCTGAAGAAATCTCTACTGGGGCCGGAGTATGACACTCTCAGCAGACAGGAAGAGCAGAGCTCCCCTGCAGCAAACAGCAGCCACCCCGACAGCAAGGCCCCGAGCTCCTCACAGCTGAGTTCATTCGGGAAAACTAGCCGCAAGCAAGCTTCTCCCGGGAAACAGCCGCCGCTGAAACGATAACTTGGTTCAGATGGACATTCCTCCTCAACTTGACCACAATAAGTTCACCACAATCCACCCAGGTCAGCCTGATGACCAGACACACTTCTTTAAACCACAGTCTCCAGTGGCAGATTTGTAAAGAGTTAACATATCTTGAGCTATTCAGATTTGCATTAACAATACAATACTTATTGCACTCATTCCCACACCAGAAACAAATATTCAAAGGACTCTCAAAACTGATTACAAACAGGTGTCCAAAACTACAACTATACATACAAATACACAACTTTCTTCTGTCTCTCTTGCTTGTTCTAAAAAAAAAAAATTATTTACAAAGTGCAAAATACCAATACAGTGTATCCACATTAAAAAACATACCTTCAAATTTTAAAACTCTTTGATTTCCATTAACTTTAACAACAGAGCATGGCAACACTAATGGATGCCCCAAAGGATCACCTGTACCCCAAATACACTCTTCCTTTTGGGTAAAAGGCCTCAGGTCACTTTTCCATTGTCTTGTTTCTTCTCCATAACCACATTCTCGTCTGTTCATCCTTAAAATCTACAGTTCCCTTCTGGCCAAATGCTTCGAGTCACTCTGCTGGCTCTCCACTCTCAATTACCAACACAGATCTGGCAAAAAGCCGTCAATATTAACAATGCCACCATCCCAACACCAGACTGCATTGAAATTTTCCCCCCACCCAGGCAATATCTCCAAACACAAGCAAAATCCAGACCAACCTCTGCCAAAGCATACCTACACCGCCTGGGATCCAGCAGCCGACACAGTCCTTCTCAACAGAGGGCTCCCAGCCTCATCCTAACCAGCAGCATGTCAATCAGTTGCTCTGGTTTTCCACACTCTGACTAGAGTCTCCCATATAACAAATTGAGAGCATTCCAGGGCTGCCTCTTGGCCTGGTCTCTCAAAACCTTTCCAAATTAATTCCAAAGTCTCTTAAGTCACACAGCCAGGCAATATCACACCAAGTGCCCCACTCCCAGTACCAAATTTTGTTTTAGTTACTTTTCTAGAGTCAGTGGTTTGCAGGAGAGCAGATTTAATACAGGACATTTACAAGTTACAACATTCACCCATAAGCCAAATGCAGAAGATTGCCAAATGTCTATCTATGCACTGGAGACCTGAAAGATTGGATCAAGGGCTGGGAGCCCACGACACTGTCCCATGTACATGTGTGTCTGCACTAGAAGGCTGAAGAAATTTATACTGGAGTCAGTATAACACTCACAGTGGAAATGAAGACCAGAACTCCCCCGAAGCAAACAGTAGCCATCCCCGATGACAGCAAGGCCCCGAGCTCCTCCTGCGATGAGAACAGCTGAATTCATTCAGGGAAACCAGCCACAAGACAGCTGCTCCTGGGAAACAGCCAGCTCCCATCTTCTGCTCCCCTTCTCCTTTATGCTGTGTTGGCAGTAAGCTTCAGGTGGATCTGCTATGGCCAGGACCACAATAACTCGGTTCAGCTGGGAGTTCCCCTTCAACTTGACTACAATAAGTCCACCACAGTTGTACTTTTCATAGATATGATTAAGCGCATTGTGTGCTTTATTTATACATGCACATATAATATATATACATGTTTGTGTATAACATGGACATAATGTATATTTATTTTATATATACATATGCATACATATATAAAATGGATACAAGGTAGTTAATCATACCAATGAAGAGTGCTGCTATTTAATAATACATGAAGAACATTACATATGTGTGTATGTGTATAAGTATATACTTTTATATAACACACAGTGAAAATTTGATCAAAAGTACAAAAGTGATAGGAAGGGAGTTGGGGCCCCCAATTCCCATGATGTTCAAGAGTCAACTATATTTAAAATCTACATTTTACATTGAACTACATTGATGTAGCCTCTCTCAACTGTCCTCTGCTTAGAATTAACAAGGTACAGCTTCACTGACTACCTTTTGTTATCTTATAAGAGAAGGAGTAAGATATGTATATAAATATATGGAAAAACCACAAGGAAGCCCAGTGTTCTATAAAGTTTACTAAATGTTTTTCAAAAATAAAAACAGTAGTAAAACCAGAGCCCTGATGCCTGAGTTTGTTAACCTTATTTGGCATCTTCAGGCATTTGGAGTGCTAACACGTCATAAATTGTCATTTGCCCCACCCTGCTAATCATCTAATGAGATTTGCATCTAGTAAGGGACTGACCTATATTACAGATATGTCTCGTTCATGCTTCAGAGATCCTTAAGCTCCATAAGGCTTTGCCCCATCATCGTAGGCATCCAAACAGGTATCAGAGGCTAGAACAATAAATAAGTAAACCAGACAGATTGCCAGTAATCATCGTGTCGGCAAATTAAACACAGAGGAATTATTCTTTAGTTCCACAGAGAAATTTACAGACCCTATAAAGCCAGATTTGCTAAAAAAAAAAAAAAATTGTAAAGAAGCCTGATCTTGACTCTCTTGCCTAATTTTTAAAAAAGATTTTTAGGCTGTGGGTAAGTCAGATAAACCTCAGTGAGGGCAGCTTTCATCCTAAAGGCTTGCAGTTTAAGACTTTTCCCTTCCCTGAAACTAACATGTATTGGCCTCTTCCAATCACCATTTTCAAAATTCAAGGGAAGTTAAAAATCTCTGAATTTAAAAACCTTTGGTTGATGTTTTTGTTCACTTTATACTATCCACTCCTCTCTTTAATACTTCCTTAACTTTCTGGAGTTAGATAATGAATTATCTCTGGCATTTGCCAAATGTGACCCCCGTTCATCCACAGAGGTGGAAACCAGCCTTGTGAGACAAAAACAGTCCTGTAAGTGCCAGGTATAAATTCAGAGGCCACAATTTACGGCTCAACGGCTAAAAATAAAGCATTGGATTAATTCCAAACTAGAATTTTAATTATTTAATTGAACATTGAAAAGGCATAAATCACAAAGAGGAATGAACTAGAACAAACATCATAATTTCATTTATAATTGTGAAAAATTGTAATTATCTCAAATGCTCACCACAGTGTACAAGAATATATAGTAAAATATGTGAGATCAATTTATACACACTTACAGGGAATATTCTAAAATACGTTGCTTAGTGAAAAAAGCAAATAAAACCACCCACAATATTTTCCTGGTTATGTAATTGTATACGTATATATCCATATGTGTATATATATATGTTAGGTATACACAGAAAGAAACATCTGAAAACCAGTTGTCACTAGTGGTTTTCTCCTGAGGTTGGACTGGGACTATGAAGGAGAGGGAGTAAGAGGGACAGGTGCTTTTTTTCTATTTGCTTTTGTATTATTTGAATTTTTAAAACAAAGATATTTTCATGTGTGACTTGTGCTATTTCTTAAGAACTATTTTTGAAAGAGAGTATCATGCAGCCTAGAAAGATGACTGGCTGGTACCTTGTGAAGCAGGGAAAAGAAAGCATTCATGTATGAATTTCAGCCTCAACTGCAAATTATTTTACTGCTTTCTCGATGGCACTACTTTGTCCCATGTGTCACATTGCCACTCCTCATGTGCAGATCACAAAGTTTTTATTTTTTTAACCAACATTATATAACAGTAGTTATTGTGCTACTCCTGGAGAGGGCTGTGATTAATGCGTTTATAGTCACTGGAATGCACTTTACCAGAACAAACACTGGTGGATAAACCAACCAAAGGTCAAGCTAAGATTGTGAACAGAATCAACTCACAACGTTCAGCCCGTGAGTAAATACTCTGCGGCCAGAAATTCCCAGGACCACAGCAGCAGGATACATTGTCCTGTGAGACAGACAGGAAAAATGCAGCCATTGAAGTTCCTAAGTAACTTATGAGATTGGTGCTTCTGGACAACTCAGATAAACACTGAGATCTGGAACAAGATGACCATAGGTTCTAATAGCCCCTGACCATCCCTTGTTTATTTTCACCACTGCTGCAAGTCTGGTCATAGCATAACGCTCCTCAAAACACTTGAAAGGCTCTCATCACCTTTTAGATAATGTCCAAGCTGGATAGCAAACCAGGCCTCCCATGATGCAGCCCAGTCTTCCTTATTCTGACCTCTCCCATCCACTCTCTTATCGCTCTGGGAATATTGGCCTCCGTATGTCATAAGGTAAAAACTGTCACTTCTGTGCCCCAATTCATGCTGCTTTCTTTGTCTCAAATACCCTCCATCACCCACACACATCTCCACCACTGCATGGGTAACTTCTGCTCTTTGCTATTTGGTCTCTCTCTACAGTGTCTTTTTCTGTAAACCAATGTCCATGTTATTCATTTTCCCACACTTGGCCCACAGACCTAACCCTGCTGATATGTACCTGCTTCCAAAAAAGAAAAATAATTTGAAGGTTTAATTTATACTGAGTTTTAGATGACTGACATCTGCTAACTTCATTAAGTCTTTCTAGTCATAGTCAGAATTGTCAGAGTTTGCAAATAAAAATACAGAACACCCAGTTTAGTACTATAGCTGGATATTTCTCATCTCTTCTCTAGATACATTAAAATTCTAGACCTCTGTCTAAAAACTCTTAGCACATGCAGACTAATACGTTTTTGCATTCCTTTTAAATATCTGGTCATGACAAAACCTGTTGATCCATTCACTGTTTTATTTATATGTAGTATAATATTTTGGTTTTATAATTATGTTATCTACAACAAAATGTGATCTATATGGTCTAAAATATTTTCAACATACTGACGAAGTTTAGGACACACCATTCCAATGTCACTATAAGGGACAGAATACGGTGCCTCAGCCTACCCCTTGACTTAGGGATTATTAGGAAAATAGGTAACTGAGAAATAGCAGACACAAGAGAAGCTTGAAAACACAGCACACATTGCCCTTCAGTATGTGAAATTTACATCTCTAAAGGAAATCTCCACTTGTAAGAGCATGACCTTCTGCAGCAGGAAGAAAAGGGTTGCTAAACCTCTAGGCCCCCATCAATGGAGGATGTACCCACATAAACCTACTCAATGAACCTTGTTCTTCTTTACTATGCCCTTCCTGGCCATTTTGTGCTAACTGGTTCTCCCGCATAACTCTATTCTCCTTTGTTTCATGAAATTATTTAAACCTGAAGTCAGTTACTTCTCGAGATCTACTCTGGAGATCTACTCATTTTTCTCCAAGTATATACTCTGTGTACATGAAGTACACATATTACTAAACTTCTATTTGTTTTTCTTTTCTCGATCTGTCTTTTGTTGCAGGGGTGCCCCCCAAATAAGAACTGATGAGGGGTGGAAAGAAGATTATTTGCCCTTCTAGTTCATAAAAAGACTTAAGAATTCAAAAAAAGAAAAAAACCCAGTGGGTGTGTGGAGTTAAGCAGGGAATTGGCACAAACATTGGCCATGTTATAAGTATTTTATTAGTGAGATTTGAAGAATTTGGTTAAACACAGTACAGAACTTCTTGATAGTGAGAATTAAAAACAGAGTGAGTAATAAACAGAAATTTAGAATTTCTCTTTGTTAGCAGGCTTTATACAGATAATAATCTTTTATAAGTCTTATTAAAGCTGTTTGTAGAATTCATGATATCACGCATACAGTGAGAGTTAAAGTTTACTTTTGCAAGCATTGGGGTTCAGAAAATGATACCCCAAAGTAAAGTCCTCAGAAGCAAAGTCTCTCTCTGACTTTCTCCTTCCCCCATATTTTTTTCATCCACCATTTCCTGAGGCAAGCTCCCTTCCCCAAGGTAGGCTATGGAAACCAGGACCCTTCCTCCCCAAAGCCAGCCATAAAATTCAAAAATATTATTCTGAGTGTGTTCCACATTTCTCTGTAAGAGTCAATAGCAAAGAATACTCTGACTTACCTTGTCTGACAGTAGATGGGCAGACACTCTATTCCAGAAGGTGTTCTACCCCATACCCAGAAGGAGGGAACGGTGTGTGAAGAAGGCAAAAAGAATCTAAACAGACAGCCTCACTAGATTCTCCTCTCCTCTGTGTCTGAGATCAGACCCTTTTGCCAATCATATTTCTACATAGTTGTCTATGCTTTCCTCAGAATAGGTATAAAAATGCACAGTTTAGGACTGAGGGTGTAACTCAGGGGTAGAACATTTGCCTATCATGTGTGAGGCCCTGTGTTTGATGTCCACGACTAAAAAATAAAAAATGCAAAATTTTTAAAAAGGATAGTTTATGCTGGAGTTTTAAATGACTCATCACATAAAATTATGATCAAACAAGTCTGCATGTCTTTCCTTCTTCACTTGTCTTTTGTTGGGGGGTATAAGCCATGATTAACCACCTTCCTGCCCCTACGCTAGCTAGGACTTCTGATTTTAAGTTGAAAAACCGAATCAATAAAGAGTGCACAAATCAATAAAATGTGAACAAAACTTCAATGGGGAATCTTCGGCCTGTTTAAGAAAATAAACTGCAGTCCCAGCAGCAGTGCGGCAAGCCGGTGGGGGGACCACCAGGCAAGCGAGGGAGCCCCAGCGGCGAGGGAGCTCCCCGCAGATGCACTGGGATGCTGCACCTGTCAACTCCCAGCTGAACTCTCATCTCTCAACTCTGGCAAATATTCCTGAGATCTCCCACATCCTTGATAAGCTAAATCTAACAGAAGACGCTGGCCAAGACAATCACCAAACAAGAAGCCTGTTCTTCGGACTGCTTTAGTAGAGTGATGCCCCCAAGGACAAAGCAAAGACCTGCCTCTGGAGATGACTTACCTGCCAAGAAGAGTAGACTTGCTACATGTATCGAAAATACGATTCAACTAGAATTAAGACTGAAGAAGAGGCCTTCTCAGCTAAGCAGAGGTGGGAGTGGTTCTATGAATAATGGAGAAATTTTGTGAAGACACTAGGGTGAAACCTAAAAAGGTAGTTATGCTTGTCCTATCTTGGAAATTGGAGGCACAAAACTATTATTTTACTCTACAAGAATGGTTAACAGGAATGACTGCTTTACCATGTGATACAACAGAAAAACTCAGAAATTCTTTGGATTGCTTGAGATCATTATTAAACGATTCTACAAACTTTAAGCATATTTATAGATATGCATTTGACTTTGTGTGTAAAAAGGACCAGCGCAACCTAGACATAAACACTGCCAAGTGATGTTGGGATTGTTACTAGAAAAAATCTGGCCCTTTTTTCCAGTTCTTCACCAATTCTTAGAGCAATCAAAATATAAAGTGATTGACAAAGACCAGTGGTGCAATGGGCTTGAGTTGAGCAGAATAATTAATCTTGACCTCAGCGACTATGATGAAGATGGAGCATGGCCAGTTTTGTTGGATGAGTTTGCGGAGTGGTATAAAGACAAACAGATGTCCTAGGACTATACGCATAGCAGCGAGCGTGTCACTGTTACCACAGTTCTGTCACCCGTTAGCCATAAATTGCTGTTTGTGTCAAAGCACATGCTGCTTTTCTTGCACTGTCTCCCTTTTACAGGGCTATTTTGGTGTTGGCTGCTGAATGGGCCAGCTCTGCTTGCTGTGTAGCATTGTTCTCTTGGAAGGCTGCTTTCCAGTTTCTATTTACACTACAGATTGGTGAATTTGCCAATGTCCTCACTGTGACTATGTGTATATTGCTGTCTAAATTTTGTATATGTGTATAAAACCTTCACTTAGAGATTATTTCTGCAAAAATGTATTGTAAAAATAATTTTGTGGCATATTTCTAGTCCCTTTTTTCAAATGAACCAATTGTATTTTATTTGTATATGTAACGTGACACAATTTTCACCATACAAGACACAGTTTGTTTTTTAAAATTGTGGTAGCTTGAATATGGGTACAAATGAACAAATTGAAATTGCACCTGTTTTAAAATTTGGGGCTTAAATTCTCAAACTGTCTTTAATTTTTTCCCCCTTTTGCACTCCTCCAGCCAGTGTTCAGTCTGCTGATGCTCCTCATGCCACTCCAAAGTTTATTTTGCTACCTCCGTGAAAGCCTACTAGCTTCCTGGCGATTTATAACTGCAGAGCACTTTGAGTAGTGGCTAGAACTTTTTAGATTTCATGGTGTCTCATTTCTTAGTTTTTTGGAAAAGAAAAACTATAAGCAAGAGGCATTTTGTTTTGTTTTCCTTGTTTATTTCATGCTAGGCTTTTCTTGGCAACACATTCATTGCAGGCAGTGGACACGAAACCACCAGCATTGAGTTGACCCTTCTCACACTCTAGGGCCTTTCCTGGAGGGCCACTTGTCATTACCTGAATAGTTTGCACAGAAGAATGATAGTCATTATTTTTGTGTAGGAGGAAACAAAGATGGTATGTTTGCATTTTGTCTTTTTTTTTTTTTTTTGCCTTGAGAAAATGTGTAGATTAGATGCTTTCACTCCACATATCTGGTGCTATTGAATGACTAACCTGGTCCCTAAAGTTTTGTGAACATACAAAGGTCTAATAATTTAGCCAAGTAAAGAGCTAAGGTGCATTTGAGCAAGTGAGTGCTATGATTTGGGGCAACATTCATGCTTATGCAGGTAATGATTTGAATTATTGGCCCAAAGTTTTTTAGATTAAATGCAAACCTTTAAATGATGATAAATGAGTAAAGCACACAGACAATGCTACTCTTGACCATTATTTTACAGTTTCTTCAGAAATGGTGTCCTGATTTTCATATTATTTTTTTCCCTAACTGAAACCACCAAAGAGAAATTTTGTGTATAGAGTGTGTGTTCATATACAAAATCATGATATGGTAGAAGCAACTATTTCCTTTTTCTTCTAAACAATAAGGTTTGGTTTGCTGTGAAATAAACCAGAAGTTTTAAAAACTCAGTAGTGATTAAACATACTTAACCATACCTTGTTTTTAGTCTCGCTTTTAACTTCACAAATTTATATCCATTTGCATAAATTAGTATCTATCTGGAAAGAAAAGGAAATGTCAGTAGTATACAATAGCTGTTGAGAACTGCTGTGTTGAAAAGTGATCCAATTCATGTTTGTTATTACAGTGGGGATTGGCCATCGGCAAGTTTGAGTTTGTGGAGAGTTGAATTATTTTCAGATGTACCCCAGTGAAATGTTTAAAAATTACACTTTACGGCAACAGGTCTTAAATTTGATCAACTTCTGTTTTGCTGAAAGCAAATATAAGTCATAGATGAAATTCTTTTAAATGTTATGTTAGAATCTGGAGAATTTTTTAAACACTAAGCACAGTTAATCCTAAAATAAAAGGATTGTTACAAGGGGGAGATGGTACATTTCATTCACAGTGAACATCTTGATAAGAGAAAACCCAAGTCAAAACAATTTTAAGTATTCCAGTGGGATAATCTTACATATTTAGAAAACAATCTACTACCTTGGAAAATAAGCCTCTGTGACTGCCGGCTGCAGAGTGCTTGCCCTTGGTTTTCTTCATTTTATGTATTTTTAAGGGAGACTATAAGACACTTTTTCTTAAAAATTTGTCTGAGTTACACAGTACTGAGTAGTTCATCAAGCATTTATTTGTGGGCTATTGTCTAATAAGTTAGGGTGCCTCTTCTAGTTTTTCTTTAGTATCTGTGTCTATATCCTTTCTCTCCTGCCTTGTGTTTTTGAACTCTACTTTGCAATGCTCTGTTTGTTATTACAGTGGGGATTGTTAGGGAATACAGCTCTATAGGGCAGAAGTTTCGTTGTTTGATTTGCCATAAACATCCACTGTAATGTTACGTGCCCCTTTTTTGAAGCATGAACTTTGAATTAAGGTTTTATAAATCTAACTAGACAGATCTCTAGATTCTGGTTTAACAACAGATTTTTGTTGCCTCTTGGTCTCCATGCTGACAGTGTTTTTGAAGAAGGCTTTAAAGGTTAGTTTGTGTTTGTGTCCTAAATTCTTCTTACAACTGCTAAGATACCTTCTCTGTAAGCCTTATCCTTTATTCTTTCATAAGTTGTACGTAGAGAATTCATTGACCAACTAAAATGTTGAGTATCTGTAAATGAAACCAAAATGTGGATTGCTTCTTTTCATAAAATAATTCTATTGGGGGTTACTGTTAAAATGAACAGCAGCTAACTTAGAACTGTGAATGCTTCGTGTCGTCAGCATTTGCATTACATTCACAAAAAGTGTCCAAATCCTGCGACTCCCAGCTTAACTAAAATACTGTTAGGCCACCTAACCTGAGTACAGCACACTGGTTTTAGGTTTTAATGGAATTGGTGTAAAATGATATCCCATAAATAAAGTATTTGTGTTTGATTTGAAAAAAAAAACAAAGAAAATAAATTGCAATCAGGTTCTACTGTAACACAAAATCTATAAAAATGAGAATTTAAAAAATTATAAATGAATCACTGTAAGATGATGTCTTTAACCTTTTTGGGAAGATATCTAGAAGGGGAATCGCTGGGTCAAATGGAACTTCTAGTTTCAGTTTTTTTGAGGAATCTCCACACAGATAACAGGAAGTAGGGATGTTACTGGATTTTGGGGTGTTGGAATCTCCTTCTACAGGTGGTTTCTAGGTTCCTTCTGGCCTGAGCAAAGAACTGGGCCAAGACAAGTGCAAACAGAAGAAAGGTTTTACATTTATTAAAGGTGGGAAAAGAAACAGGCTCTGCAGTGTGAGTCTGTGCCAAGTCAAAGTGGGAAAATAAGTAAACTCTACAGGAGAAAGTGGACTACTGGGAGAGAGCACAGTAGTGGAGAGCTCCATGGGGACTGTCTTTCTGTATCATCAGGTCTAGCATCCTACTGAAAACCTTCTTGCGAGAAGTCCACGTGCAGGTCTTTGGGAAGTGTCCTACATGTGTTCAGGGCTTTTGTAATTAACAGGTTATGCCTATTTCCCCCGTCAGTCTGCCACACCCTATTCTCCTGATTCAGGGAGATAGGTCTTTCTCAGAGGGGAAGAAGACCAGGAGATGGAGGGAAGTGGGAGAGAGGTGGGAGATAGAAGATGGAAAATAGAATTAAGATGTGTTATGTACATGTCTTGTCTTCCCAAAAGGAATATAAACATTATATTCTATACACACGTACTAATAAAATTTTTAAAAATTGAAATTATAAGTATTTCTGTGTTATGAAAGTGCCCTCCAAGGTCATTGCACACTTGAAAGTAATCATATTGCATTTGTAATAGCTAAAATCTTGGAAACAACCTAAATGCCAACAACTAAGGAATGGCTAAAGAAAATGTGGTTTTTCTACACAATGGAGTACTACACCACCATAAAAAAGGATAAACTAGAGTCATTTGTATGTAAATGGATGTTCCTTGAGAACATACTATTAAGTGAAATAAATCAGACACTCACGAGTACACATTGAATTGTTTCTCTGATATGAGAAACCATAAGTGTAAATAAGGACAAAGAGGTATAATAGATACTATGTAAAAAAAGATAGTATTCAAAAGAGCGGAGAACTAGATAGGGAAAAGGGGGATAAAGAAGGAAAGTTAAAAGAAAAGTAAGATGAAAGGGAAAAAAATGGAAAAATGTAAATAAACTTGTTGCAAATAGGGAGGAGTGGGTGAGTGGAAGGGAGGGGAGGGGAAGGGGGGGAAGAGGGGGGAAAACCAAGATGTATCATGTACAGGTACAAAATAACCATGTTGATTATGATCATTATGTATACAATGTACCAATACATGTTCTTGGTAAAAATTTTTAAAAATAAATAAATAAATAAATCATCATTCAAGTTTTTCACTACTTTGCACTGATACCCTAAAGAGCAAACATTAGTCAGTCTCTACCTTGAATTCATAAAGTATAATAAATTAAAAACTAATAGGAAAGGAGCTGGGGATTTAGCTCAGTGGTTAGATGCTTGCCTAGCAAGTTCAAGGCCCCAAGTTTGATCCCTGGCACCAAAAACAAAACAAACAAACAAACAAAAAAAACTAATAGGACAAAATCAATCATTGCTAGGTACTACTTGCCTTTTTTTTTTCACTCAGTGTTATCTTTGTAGGATCCGTGATTTTTAATGCACGCAACTTCATTTATCATTATGTGAAAATTCCTTTATATAAATATATTACCATCCATTTAGCCATTTCTTGTTCATAAGTGTTTAGATTTCAGTTTTTTTCTAATACAAACAATACTGCCATAAACATTCTTAGATTTGTTTGCTTGCGCACCTGTTCGAAAGTGCACCAGGCATGCCTGGCATCCTCCTTTTCTTCCTTCCTCCCTCCCTTCCTTCTTTCCTTCATCTACTCTATCTAGCTTTCTTTGATCATCCTTGTTTCTTGATATTGAGCTGTTTCACTAGATTCCTCATGTAATGGTGCCCTCTTCTGAAAGAACAGAAAAATTCAGGTAGTTAACTGTTTTTGCTTGTTTTAATGATAGGAAGAGTTGTGAGTCGTCCAGCTTTATAGTTATCTTTTGTCTTTTTCATTTCCTTTTTTCTTCTTTTTCCCTTCACTGCCAAATTCAAAGTGTTGGACTTCTTTCCTTTTGCCCCATTTCTCCTCTAAAACTATGCACTGCAAAGCTTCTTTTTAAATGTAGCCTACACTTTTAAATCACACCTGTCCCTTTGCATTGCAACTATCTTTCTCAGTGGGGCCTGGTCCTTTGAAATTCCTTTTAGTAGCTGAAATTATTTTTCAGTACCTTGTTCTCCAATTTGCTTGAATGCTTTTCCTAGTTCTCCTCTCTTTTAAGTATTATCTTTATTTTATGTAGTATCTATTATAACTCTTTGTCCTTATTTACACTTATGGTTTCTCATATCAGAGAAACAATTCGATGTGTACTTGTGAGTGTCTGATTTATTTCACTTAAGAGTATGTTCTCAAGGTACATCCATTTACCTACAAATGTCTCTAGTTTATCCTTTTTTATGGCAGAGTAGTACTCCATTATGTAGAAAAACTACATCTTCTTTAGCCATTCACTAGTTGTTGGCATTTATGTTGTTTCCAGGACTTAGCTATTACAAATTGTGCTGCTATAAACGTGGATGTGCATATATCACTGTGGTATGATGATTTTAATTCTTCTGGAAAGATACCCAGTAGAGGAATAGCTGGATCAAATGGAACCTCTAGTTGTAGTTTTTTGAGGAATCTCTATATTGATTTCCACAGTGGCTGGACCAATCTACATTCCCACCAACAGTGGAGGAGGGTTCCTTTTTCCCCACAGCCCTGACAGCACTTGTTATTGGTTGATTTTTTGATAATCGCTGTTCTTTCTGGGGTGAGATGAAATCTTAACGTTGATTTGATTTGCATCTCTCAAATGACTACTGACGTTGAACACTTTTCCATGTATTTATTTGTCATTTTTATTTCTTCATCTGAGAAATGTTTATTCATTTCTGATGCCAATTTTTGGATTGAGTCTTTAAATTCGGACGGTTTGAGAAATAATACAAAGAATCAGTGCTTGGGACCATATCCTATTAAAAGGCTTTTGTACAGAAAGAAATCACCAATAGAGTGGGACGAAATCACCAATAGAGTGGGACGAAAACCCACAGACTGGGAAAAAATTTTTGCTAGCTGTCCCTCACACAAAGGTCTAACATCTAGAATATGGCAGTCATCTTTTGAATCCCCCACTCTCAAGCTGACATCAGATCTAGGCTGTACTACCGAAAACCTGCTTGAGTTCTCTGAGAAGAACTGAAGATAGCACTTTCTGATTGGTCCCAGGTGCACAGCTTTGGGGACTGTTTTTCTGCACGTGTGTCCTCAGATCTCCATGACTGACAGGTCACACCAACTTGCCCAGCCAGTTTGCCACACCCTAATCTCTTGCTTCATTGTGATATATATTTTTGCTAGATGAAAGTATAAAGAATACACGTGTAGCAAAAGTATAAAGGAATGTGAAGAGAGATACTTCTTCAATAAATTCTACAAACTAATTACCTTTGGCAGGCATGGAAAGGGATAAAATCAGGGAGTGGTATAAAGAAGGTGTCAGCTATGTCGTAAGTAGATAAGGGTGAATAATATATATTTTTTTCCATATCTTAACTATTTTGTAATACACTCATAAATCTTAAATATAAAGTTACATTTCCATCTTTGTAGTGCAATAAGGAAGGAGGGAGGGGCTGCCTCAAAGTGAAGGCAAACTCAGAGCTTGGTAATAAAGAACAGCTATATCAAAAAAAATATATCTTACAGAAATAATCAACAATGACAGAATGTAGGCAAGATGGAGCAACAAAATCAGAAGAGACTAAACTATTTTTGTCTGGACCTATATAAAACAGAGGCTTTAGAAATAGCTGAAAATCCTTCAAGTTTTCTAGTTATTGATATATTTTCCAGAACTACTAAGGTGGCAAGAACCAATACCCTAAAAAAAATGAAAGCTCATGGAAGATGAGCCAGACATTTAGCTTCACTTTTTCTTTGAGATATGGACCATTTAGAAAATAACAACTGAGAGGCTAGACTTTTGGAAATCCCAAGGCTCCAGGAATGAAAGAAAAATGATGTTCGAAGTAGGGTAGAGTGAAAAACGGTCCCAGGGCTTTGACTATGACCCTTAAAGCAATTTTAATCAGGCAAATCTACCTTGCCCCTTGGAATATCTAAGAAAGATAACCTGTGCCCTTGTGCAAAAAATTAATAGAAAACTAATACAAGGAGAACATTTTAAGACACATCACAAGGGAATAAAAAGGATGTATTACATTCAAAGTGAAAACAATAAAACCAACGACTTCTCAACTGAAATGATGGAAGTCAAAAAAGCAATGCACTGATGTCTTCTAAGGGTTATGGGAAAAATATTGCCAATCAAGAGTTCTAGACCTCTTGGGAATATCCTTCAAAACTAAAGGAAAAATAATCCATACTTAAAAGAGAAAATAAGAAAGTCACCAGAAGACCCACACTAGAGAAATTATTAGAATTATTTGAGCAAATGAAAATGATCCTGGACAGCAGCATTAAAATACTAAGGAGTGAAAAGGTAAATTGGATGTAAACTTCAAGAATATTGATTGTGTGAGGCAATAAATAAACTGTTTTCTAAGGTATTAAACACAAAAATAATTAAATATACATGGCAATAGTACTGAAAAAAGATGTGAAGGTTGTAAATAAATTTAAAGTGGTATGTACACCTTTCATTGTCTTGGGAGTGGTAAAAATACAAATACATTTTATATTTTAAAGGGGCAAGGATGCATATTTTAATCCCAAGGCACACTTGTAAATAATAGTAGAAAACGAGGTAGTGATAAAGGAAAAAAAATATTTCATTAACCCAAAAGTAGGCACGATTGAAGAATACAGAACAGATGAGGCTAATAGGATATAAGTGGTAGATTTATAGATTAAATGTGGAGAGATTAAATATTTCAATTAAAGATAACAGTTATCAGACTACATTTTTTCAAAAGAGAGCTGTGCCTGAGTTCGATCTCCAGCACCAAAAAAAACAAAAACAAAAACAAAAACAAAAAAACAAAGTGCTGTGGAACTCTTTGCAAAAGGCTAACTTTGAGGAAATGGCCAAAAGCTAAGTGGGAATGAAGTTTAGCAAGTATGCTGGATTTGGGAGAATATAAACATGAATACACCTCTAACGAATTTGAATTTTTTTCTATGAGTTAGAATTAGTATTGGTGCCAAATACTGCTGTTCCCAATCTCCATGCTGGGAGGTAATGGGCAGAAGTGTGAAGGAAGAACTATCCCAGATGTTCTATAGACTAATTTAGTTAATTATCTTAATTAATATCTTTCAACACACACTTCTCGCAATACCTGAGTTTGTTTGATGTGATGATTAAAAGCACAGCATGTGGACTTAGATGGCTTGAATTCAAAGCCCTCCTTGATGTGTGACTTTCACATTTTATTTAACTCTTCTGCGTATCGATGTTCTCACTCAAAAACTATAGTTGACAAGACTTGGTCTCTCAGAAGATCATGGTTACAATTAAGTGATATAATCTAGATAAAGTATAGAAAATCTCTGGTATGCAATAAGTACAATAAGCAATAAAGTACATGGCATGTAGTATGGAGTCTTTCCCTAACTCCTCTGGTTAGGCTGCCTCCCATGTCTGCGCCAGGCTTCTTCCACCTCTCCTGAGCGATGGCTTCCATTCTGGTTTATCAAAATAACCCTACTTGATTTGCATTTTTAGAAAATTTCACTAAAATCTAACACCCACGTAAGCAAAGAATTTGCAGCTATGACATCAAAAGCACAAACAAAAACAAAGAAAAAATACACAATCATACTTTATCAAAAGTAAAACTTTTGTTCTTCACAGGACATCATCAAGAAAGTTTAAAAAAACCAGGACGAGAGAAATATTTGAAAGTTATGCATCTGATAAAGGACTTTCATCTAGACTAGACTATTTTATTCGTATAAAAATAGTCTCATTCAATTATAGCAAGACAAAATGGGCAAAAGATCAGAGTACACATTTTTCCAAAAGAAGATATAAAAATGGCCAAGTGCATTAAAAGATGATCAACATCATTAGCCCTTAGGAAAATGTAATTTAAAACTACAATAAGATTCCAGTTTACATTAACTAGGATGACCCAAAAAAGATACACAACATCAAGTCCTGGAGAGAATGTGGAGAGATTGGAACCCCCATACACAGCTGGTGAGAATATAAAATAGTGTAGCTCCTTTGAAAAACAGTTTGGTAGCCCCTCAAAGTGCTTAATATAGTTACTATATGACCCAGCCCAGCAGCTCCATGCCTAAATGTACATCCAAAAGAAATGAAAATGTCCCCACAAAAACCTGCATATATACATACATATGTGTGTACATAGCATTGTTCATGACAGCTAAGAAGTAAAAACAACCCAATTGTCTGCCATCTTAAAAATAGATAAATAAAATGTGGTATCCATACAATGGAATATTGTTCAACAAGAAAAAGGAATGAAATACTGCTATATTCTACAGTATGGATAAATCTTCTGCACATTATGCTAAGTAAAAACTCTTTCTCCTACACATACAGAGTATGATTCAATTTATATGAAATATTCAGAAGAGGCAAATGTATAAATAATGAAATTAAATCGGCACTTGCCTAGGCCTGGGGGTCAGGGGACAGTAGGAGGGAAATGGAGAGCGACTATGAATAAATACAGGAGTTCTCTGAGGGGTAATGAAATGTTCTAAAATTGTGATGATCGTACAACCCTATGAATATACTAACACCATTAAATTTTACGCTTTAAATGCATAAAATATATACTGTATGAATTATTCCTCAATGAAATTGTTTTTTCAAAATCTAGCCCAAGGAACCTTTCCCTCTCATAGTGTTGTCGCAGGCTGACTGCTTTTGTATAAAATTCTTATCACATCAATGAGATGTTAAAAGGGGAAGTAAAGGCGTTTTCTCGGGTCCACCTCAGGTGCAGAAGCTCCAGAGGGATTATTATAAAGGGAACAGCCCCAGAAAATACAGGGCACACAGCAGATGACTAGACTGCATGCAATGCACAGGAAACACGGGTGAGCTCATCTCAACAGAAAAACTGGAGTCACAGTCTAGGGATAAGAAAACCAGTTTGGTTTGTCATTTACCTGAGTTCTAAAGCAACCCAATGAGAGAATATTTCCTCTTGGCTCTTTGCTCCTCAGAAAGTGTAACATGGTTTTAAGAAGTTTTCTGTTGAAATCTGTAGTGGTTAATTTTAAATGAAGAAAGAAGGGATGAGAGAGTTGATATGTACATTGTTCTCATAGGAGTATCTCATAGGAGTATCCTGGAAGGGAACTTGGACCATTCCAGGAGTGGTGAGGGGATGACTCCAGGACCCCTGACCCTGTGTGTGGGTGACCAGTGCCCCCAGCTCCCATTCTCCTTAAGTAACCAGGGTACTTTCAGAGGCAACCTAAAGTCTCCTCTGCTTCTTGGCACCGATTTTAGAAATTTAAATGACGATAGGATATCTGATATCAAATGCCAGACTCTTGTGTTACTTAGTAACAACTTACTTTACTGTCACACACTGCCTGAAACCCTATAGTATTCACTAACCCCTGTTTGAATACTTAAATGAAGAGGATTCACAAGTCCTGGATAGATTTTTGATTCTACACAGAACAGGCCTGTCTGACCTTTTCCATATAGCAAACTTCTTGAAAGCCATTATGGAATTTCAATATACACCCTCTAGGCTAATCACCAAAAATTTCTTCAGTGGCTTCTGATCTGACAATGTTTTAAGAAGCCTATTGTCATCCTGGTTACTCTTAATCTCTCTAGTAACATGGAATGATAACCCTGCCAAGCCTGACTCCATATCCATAAAAGAGGGATCTATGGTAATTCCAATATTGCTGAACTAGTAAAATGAATTAATGTATATAAAATGTGTTTAATATTTAAAACATCTGTAAATATAAAATACTATTATATCTGCTTCCTGGAAGGCAAATTGGCAAAACGTATTTGTATAGAGCTAGAAACTCTAACTATG
The DNA here is from genome assembly GCA_004026905.1 of Hystrix cristata. Taxonomy (NCBI): domain Eukaryota; kingdom Metazoa; phylum Chordata; class Mammalia; order Rodentia; family Hystricidae; genus Hystrix; species Hystrix cristata. The sequence continues at coordinate 67,151 of PVJO010003347.1, read as the reverse complement.
GCCTAAAGCATCACTGGGAAGTTTGTTAGAAATAAAGACTCTTAGACCTATCCCATATCCATTCAATCTACCTGGGCATTTTAACAAGCTCTCCAAGTGTTTCCTGTGCACACTAAAGCCTGAGGAGCCCTGTAGACTTTAAAATATGCAAACTTCTCACTAGCTAACTCCTATTTTAGGTATTTCTCCCAAGAAAATGAGTAGAGAAGTGTGGAAGAGATGTACCAAAAGTATATAGTATTTTTGTAATAGCAAAAATTTGAAGACATGTAAAGTTCTACTAACAGAAAGCCGGCCAGGTGTTTTATGGCTCCTTTGTAAGCGGAGATCCAGGCACTCATGAAGCTGGTTGACACGTGGCTCCTCTTGGCAGCATTCGCCAGCCAGGGCTAACTCCATCAGAGCAAGCTTCTCAGTGGGTGCCCGTGCAAAGAACCTGCCCACTCCTTGGCTGATGTGTGCTGCTGTGAACACAAGTGTGTGTTTAGTTTCATGCAAAATGGCATTAATGTGTCCACATAGGTTACCTCGGGAGAGAATCACGTCATCTGCCTCCATCATCTCCTACGAGCAGTTTAAAAAATTCACTAGCTTGTCTAGATGTTTACTCTTCTCTGTATGAAGATCAGGTACAATATTACCAACATGGCATCTGTGATATCATAACTAATTAGAGAAGGGACAGGGAAGACACAATTGCGGAATTGCTCAAAGTGTATTCATGAAATTTGTGAACTGTCAATGAAGTAACAATTCTTTTTTATTTTTAACTGAGAAATGTGTTCAGCTCTTTTGTGTCCTCGCACTCATTTTTATCTTTGTTGTTATCTGTTGTTCTTCTCATACCATTAGCTGCTGCACTTACTGTATTAACAGAGAAAGCCTTTCATCAAAACCAAAGTCAGCTGGGGAAGTTCCGGAGAAAACTCTGTTCCCTGAATAACTTACTGACCATTATAAAACTTTGTTCACTTCTATACTCCCAAGCTCTCTTCCTTCCTTTATTTTTTTTTCTACAGCTCCCATCATCTAGTGCTTTTAATTTTATTTTATTTTACTGATCATCAAGCTCCCTCCACTAGAAATCTAGGTTCACAAGGGCAAAGAGTTTGCTGGTTTTTTAGATACGGCATCTACAGTACTTAGTGTCTATTATCTCAGAAATGTTCAATATTTATTCAATGAGTTTATGCAAAATATCTCAGATTCTCTAAAGCCACTAGTCTTGCTGGGTTGGGAAACAGTCCTTCACCTTCACCACTTTTACTATAGCCAAGGTACAGAAGGACTTTATAGCTTCTTGATTTGACGTTCTAATAAATGTTCATTCTAATATCTGAGATTTTAAGCAAAAGAAATTTTGTTCTATAGCTATCAAACCCAAAAGAGGACCGTGGATAGGAAGATCTTAGAAGACCCAGTAGGTTTATCTAAGCCAGCACACACACAAGCAGAGAAGTCAAGATAAGATATGGGTCTGGATAGAGTGAGCAATCTAGGAACAGAACACCACATCACGATATGCTAAGATCCAGAATTCATCGAGTGTGGAAGAACCAAGCCAGAACAAAAACTCAAATTCCATAAGAACAGGGAAACAATCTGTTCATCTAGGTACAATGATATGCCAGAAATAGTTCCAACACATAGAAATGCCCATCAACCAAAAGGGATTTATGCAACCATTAAAATGCTCCCATAAAAAAAAATAATAAAAAAATAAAAAAATAAAATGCTCCCATAGGTACAAAGTCATTGGTATCCTGGAAAACAAAAAGTGAAATTGGAAATTTTACTTAGCGTATGATTCCATTTTTGTTCATGTACAGGCATATGTAGAAATATATTGAAGAACATACCAAAATGGTAACAGGGAAAAAAAATGGTAACAGTAGTTATAGTCATCTCCGGGTGGTGAGATTAGGGATGATTTTAGCTTCTTTTAATTTATTCAATTTTGTCAATTTGTCAATGTATATTTAGTACACCCATTATTAAAAATGTAAGCCATCTGAACTGTGTGTTAAGTGTAGATGTTGTTATTTGAAGGACATTCCATCACTATTCTTGACCTCAAGACGTGAGCCTCTTGCATAATTTCAGGACGCCTACAGAAGTCCTTAGAGGTCCAGCTGGCAGAACACTGAAGGAGGAGCAAGAAGCTCCTCCTATTTGCTCACAGCCACCTCCAACTCTTAAAAACTCTTCTGCCTGCCAGCACACAGCCAACAGAGGAAACTATTCTGTCAAAAAAAGACATTGCTACAAGACAAAAACAAAGGTAAGAATGATAGCTGGGGCAAGAAGCTGAGAAGGAAACCCTCAGCATTCTAAAGAACATAACTGGAGTTTGGGTTCACATCCCTAGTAATACATTATTGAACTGTCTTGCTAAATGGTTGCTTTTTCCTATTAAAACCAAGACGCTGTAAACAAGGTTTGCAGTGAAGTCCATAAGACAACTCAGCTTCTCTCAACAGGACCAAGACTTGAATTTGATCAGTAAGCTATTACATACGCAATCAGTGCTGCTTATTAAGTTACCAGGGATACAGTGTTTAAGGCCAGTTACTTGTCCACATCGTAAGGGTTCTCTTACCTTTTGTCTCAGCTAAACACTAATCATTGGTCAATTCCTTGACAGGAGACAATGGCAAAGAAGGTGGCAGTAATCGGAGCTGGGGTCAGTGGCTTGATCTCTCTGAAATGCTGCGTGGATGAGGGACTTGAGCCCACTTGCTTTGAGAGGACTGAAGATATTGGAGGGCTGTGGAGGTTCAAAGTAAGTGAGATTTTTCTTGCTTCTTGAATAGATTATGCTGCGATTTCAAGGGGAATCCTAGCTACTAAAGGGACTTATTGAGCAATTTCTTAGGCAACTTTGATCTGATTTCATTTTGATTTTTTTACACAGCTTATACAAGTGCTGGAGCCATAGGTTGGCACCTCTCCCCAGGTCAATACCATGCCCACCCAGGATGCCAGCCAAGACACGGAAAGGATTTCTCCTTTTGTGTCTAGCAGTTGTCTTACAACACAGATCTTTGTCATTCCCTGATATACTCATTAGAGAATATATTATTAGAAAACATTTTCAAAACTAGAGATAGCAAGGAGTCTTTTCAAGACACCACTTCTGTTTAATCACCAGGCCAATGCTTCTCCAGAGAACGTGTACCCTTATGACTTCTGGCTTTATTTTACTCTGGAAAAAGCCCGTGTTTGTTTTCTATATGACTCATAAGCAGCTACAGTCTTCCTTATAGTCACACCCTAATTTGCATTCTTGTTCAAAGCACAGGAAGAATAACTTTAGGATCATGCATTAGGTACATTTAAGTGAGTAATTAAAATACTTGAGAACATTCCAGAAATAAGAAAAAGGTTTTGAACCGTGAAGGGTAGACTCTCCTGTTAGGAGAGAACATCCAAAGGGTTCTTCCTACAGGCTGGCCAGTGAGGGAAATGGAAGGTCATCCAGAATATGCGTTTTGCCAATTCAAACTGAACCTCATGCCAAAGGAGATTCATTTAATATGAAGTTTCTGAAATATTCACGGCCATCAGAAACAGAGGGATTCTTCAAGGTATGGGTTACTAGCCTTGCAGGAACAAAATCTCTTGATGATTTCTAATAAGACTCTCAAACAAATTCTATGATGAGACAAGTTTAGCAAACGTTGTACAAATACCAAATTTAGAAATCTTCATTCTACTATGCAAATACATTCAGAGTTAATGATGGGGAATTTGATTCATATGAGACAAGTAGCTTTGCAGAGAAGAAAACTGGAAAAATAGTTTGAACTATACTCATTTCTTACTAACAAGTGATCACTGGAATTATAGCCTTTCCTGGGAGGGTGATATAATATAGTGGTCATTCCTATCTTAACCAAAGGCATGTTATTTTTGTCCATTTCGGGTTCATATGTAGATTCCAACTGGGATTTTCCTTTTTCTTTTCTTTTTGTTTTGCCCCTAGGCAGATCTTTAACCAAAGGGGAAAAATGTAGAAATCACAATAATTTTCCATTATGTAATAAATTTGTCACTTTTATGATCCAATTTGAGATTTAATGTCTAAGAGTCAAGCGTTCCTTATTTATCAGTAATTTCTTAGCAGAAGAGATGAGAGTTAAGAGTGATCTGTCAACAACATGATTTTTGAATTCTAGGAAGTTATTTCCTCCACCAAACATTTCTGTTATCCTATTCTCAGCGTTTGATATTTCAAGATTAGCGATGCCTTCCTAATGGTTGGAAAAGTTAGATTAAAACCTGAAATAATTAACCCTTATTGGATATGAAAGGGTTAAATACATAACTGTGTGGAACCTTAAGGATATCGTGTTCCAAACCTGTCGTAAGATTATATTCAATAGAAAAATCTAAACACTTTTATCCACTTGAAGACAATGTGTTCACTGCAGCATGAAGCATACAATAGGCGAAATTTCACAGGCGCCACTAGACCCACGTGAGGGTATCGTTTATCAGGGGTGTGGGCTGCCAAGACGGGGAGGCGCCGAAAAAGGGGCAGGGCGTCCCAAGCCCACCCTCGGGAAACCTTGCCTCCTCACAACCCTGCCATCCAGAATCCATTCTAAAATGAGTTACTCACTAATTTCTTGTATTTACATACAATCCTTCTGAGATCACTGGACATATGTGGTGACAAGTTTAACAAAAACCAAAAATTTTAAATCCTTATCCCACGCTCAGTCTAGACAGTGCCAAATTCTTCCAAAAGGTTCTCCAACTCCCCCTAGTGTCATTTTTGAAACTTACGCAGAGTGGATAGTTCACTGCACACGCATGTTTCAACACTTTGCAGTAGAAAAGTACTTAGTATGCATCATTTTCCTCCACAATACTGTAAGAATTATGTCATAAGATTATCTTCCTTGCTATGTGAATAGAAAACTGAGGTTTAGGATAAATAACTTGCCCAGAGGGACACAGCTGATGAAAGCAGAACAGAAAGGGAGATTTGTGTGATTTCTGGGCCCGCCCGTTTGCTAACCTTACTGAAGTATTGAGAGGAAAAAAAAAAAAGATTTTCCTTTAGTCGCTATCCTGTTCTACCTCCTTTATTGTTCCTGGTCCCTTGCATTCACAAAGAAATTCAGTGTATACTGCACTGTTTTTCCTGGATGTTTGCTTGTTTGGTCAGTTGGTTTTATACAAGGATCTTTTTCCCAGCTAGATATACTCAATTGTTTTAATTAATCTTCATATGATATTCCCTAGATAGATCCCTATCTTGGTCTCTTTCCTTTAGAATCAATCTGAAACATCACTTTGTTTCTTAAAATGTGACTCGCCCAAGATCTAATATTCCAAATGAATTTATCTCTCAAAATAGACTTTTCAAGATCAAAGAGGTGCTAGGCACTGCACTAGAGAATAGAGAATGAGTCAAACACCATCACTACCCTCAACGAATTTATAATCGGTTGGTCTGACCTTTGCCCACAATGCCTTGTACTGTGCTTGGCTCGAATACTATACCTCTACCAAAACAGTCTAATGTTGCATTAATTTTTCACATTCACAAAATAAAAGCTAGAATTTGTGTAATTATTTGCATATGCATTCTCATTTTATATTCACAATAATCTCCTACATTATTTATTAATAATATCAATTTAAAGATAAAAAGCCAAGGATACAAGGCTTGGCCATAGTGACTAAGTGGTACAGTCACCTTAGAATTAGCCACAGTATTGAGGATAAATATATATGGATTTAACATCACGCTTCCTCTCACAATACATTGAGGAGCCATACTTAGTTGGGGATCAATTAAAACTCTCTGGCCTTTTCCATTTGAGCAATTAGCAAAAGTCACTACTATCTCACCCTGGTGAAACTTAATTTTTAGTCTATCTAGAAGAATTCACATTTGTGTATATTACACATTATTCAGTTGGTTTGATCAATGGTCAAGAACATTTTATTCAAAATTTCAATCAGCTGTCATCTCTGCTACGCCTCTCTGTTTTGGGCATACACAAATGTGTCATATGTCTCTATCAAAGTTATTAACTAAAATGCTTATCACAAGCAGATAAGATAAAAATCTGAAGCAAGTACCTGAGATATCACTAAATCAGGCTTTCTATGTGGCGCCATCTCCATACCTACTATAACCTATACTTGTTCTCTATTTATTCTACTCTTTACAGCCTTTCTTCTGTTTTAGTGGCACATTCTGTTCACTTACAGTATAACATTATATAGGATGGGCTCAGAGTAAAGAGCCATTTCCTTTCCAAAACAGATAATAGCCTTACCCTGGCCTTACTTGCCAAGTTCTCTTGGATAAATTTAATCGCATAGTATAATTCAACATAACAGGCTTTTACACTCTGCTACACATTTAATGCAGCCAAATTTAACATGTTAGATATGTGTAACTTCCAAGCAATCAAATATAAAATACCATGGTCCTTCAGTGTCTCTTTACCAGATTAGATATACTTTCATTAATTTTCCCTATTTTCTTTTTCTTGGTTTTTTGAGACAGGGCCTCACTATGTAGCCCGGGCTGGCCTTGAACTCACTGAATACTCCTGCCTCAGTCTCCTGGGTGCTGGAATTACAGGCGCATGCCATCACACCTGGCAAATTTTCCCTAATATTTTTAAAGAACTAATGTTTGCATTAATAGACTAGAACAAAGTTTAGTATACCATCAGAAAACTGTAACGTTTTTATGCATAAAACAGAACAAAGTTTATGGCATAATATCAGCAAAGCCATTTTCTTGTTTCTATTTTGGTACTGAATGCCCATTTTAATATCACTAAACCATTTTTGCAGTGACCAAAAAAAAAGTTTCTGGTTAACATCAGCCACTTTTTCATTCATTTAAAAACTGTATTAACTGAGTGCCTAGTGCGCCCCAGACATGTGCTAAGTGCTAAACATTTAGAAATGCACAGCTCCTGCCGGGAAAGGGCTTGTACTTTAGAGGGGAAACACCAAACAAAAATCCTTATCAGAGTGCAATCTTATAAGGGTTGATACACTAAATTCTGTGAAAGTATAGGACCTCGCTCAGCAGAAAATAGCACAGGTTTCCATGATGGTGTGATGCTTTCATTTTTTTTTTTAATTTTTTTGTTAGTTTGTTTGCAAGTCACGCAGTTTACAATCATCTTGGGGAGTGGTTACCGTATATATTACAGTTTTTTTTTTATCCCTTCCCATCCCCTCCCCCCACTCTGGTTCCCCTATCCCCTTTTTCATACTTGTTAATATTATTTGTCTCAGCTCACATTATGGTGTACAGTGTTCATATTAACTGGGGTTATTAGGTTCCTGTACATGGCACATCTTTATTCCTGCCATTTCCCCTTCCCCTCCTCACCCCTCAGCCTTGTTCTCTTGGACCACTTCCCTACTGCAAGAGATCCATCCCCTTGTCCCTTTCTATCCATTCATCTTGACAGTAAGCAGAGATGCGGCATTTGAATATGAAGAAATGCTGTCCTGGGTAGAGTAAACAGCATTTACAAAGTTACGGAAGCATAAGAACCTAATAGATTTAAGAGAATAGAAAGTCGCAGTCTACAGCTGGATGAAGAGACAGGGGATCAGAGAAGACTGCTGAGGCCAGAGAGAACAGAATAAGATCCAATCTCTTGACTGTGCCCGTTGCCAGCGAATATCCTCTTACCCTGAGGGCAGTAAAGAAAGGCAGCAGTAGCTATTCCAGGAAGTTTAATTGGAAGACTCTGTCAGCGATCAAAGCCAGTGATTTACGGGGTACTAGCTTAATGGGAAGACAGCAGAATGCAGTGATAGCATCATAGCGATGATAGTTCAGAAGGAAGTTCACTGCACAATCAGAATCGGCTAGAGAGCACTGCTAAGACACAGACTTCTGGGATTGCCCAGACAACTCCGACTTTATATTTTTCAAAGCTCCCCTGAGTTCTTCGAATACACCTGGCCCAATGACACATTTGGGGAACCGCAATATTGCCTCTAACTGTAGGAAAAGGAAGTAAGAAATTTCTATCATATTCAAGTAAGGAAACAGATGTAAAACTCATCTAGAAGAAAGAACAGAAAATGATAAAGCACTTTTAAGGAAATTCAATTTTATTATTTTCAGCTCATTATAGTACCTATCCAGGGGCACAAAGTATTGATTAGCAGGGTCAAGATAATGGTGCTCCATAAGGAAAACGGCTAATTTATAAGTTTTTGTAATTTGTAATAAGGGAGTCTATTTTTGCTATATAAGTTTGATCCCTTGAGTAAAAATTACCCTTAAGCTTAGTTAAATTTTTATAAACTTTTCATTTTCTAGAAGAGAGATCATAGGAAATTGGGAGATAGATTTTTTGCAAATGGGAGGGGGACCAAGAGATAGATGGATGAGGGAAAGGAGGGGAAGGGGTTGTAAAAAGAATTAAGATGTGTTATGTTCCTGTGCCAGCTCCCCACGGTGAATGTAATCATATGTAATCATTATATATTGCAAACATACTAACAAAAATTTTAAAAATAAAAAAATTTTTTAAATAACCTTTTGATTTTCACAGTCAAACTTCAATCCAGTTCATGGTCAAAAGATCTTAAATTCAAAATCAGTGTTATCTTAGCTAAGTAGTTTCGCTGTACATTTCTCTGATACTCTGAAAATTCTAAATTAGGAAAATCCTCTAACACATGATCATTTACATTAAACAAGTAAACTGTAACAAATTCTACCCATAAGGAAATGCAGACTAATGGCATGTGTGCCTGAACATCGTTTTCAGGCAATGTTTGCATTTTAAATAAATTTGTGAGTTAAATGATCTGTTTTGAAGGCCACATTCCTTTGGGATGAAGGCTGTGTCTTCATCCCAAAGCCCTAATGTGTTTTAATTAAATACAATAATAAGCTCCATGAAGACAGAAACTGTTTCTCTACTGTTTGCATCTTATCCCTAACTTCAAGCTCGGGGCCTTGGGAGAATAAGCTTTTGAGACACACACGCACTCACATATACACACACACTTTATTAAATCAATATTAATGATCTTCCCTTTATAATCCTGGGAAAACCATAACAATTTTATCTAGATTTCTCCAGACACATAGACATCTACTTCAGCCAACTAAATGTAGGAAGAAGAATTTATAAAGACTGTGCTCTCTCCTCTCTCTCTCTCCCTTTATCTCTCTATCTATCTCTCTCTGTGCGCGCGCGTGTGTGTGTGTGTGTGTGTGTGGGTGTGGGTGTGGGTGTGGGTGTGTTGTGGTTTTGGAGATGGAAACAGGGCTTCACATGCGCTAGGCAAGGGCTCTACCACTGAGCTACACCTCCAGCCCAACGGACCTTTTGTTCTTTTTAAATTGTTGTCTGTCAACCAACCCAATAATAAAAAGTATTACTCAATCTTGAGAGAAGGAATTTTGATGTCGTTATTATTTGCTGATAAACTACACGAATAATACCTACAAAAAAATATTTTGCCCTGACCCTAACATTACTGTCGGGGCTCAGATACCAAAACCAGATCCTTTTAAAAACTCAAATTCACCTTAAAACTGACCATACAGAAAATTCAGCCACATTTGAAAGCCAATTTACTGAGTCTTAAAGAAACTAATATTGTGGCTTCTGTATAATAGTCTTAGATTAACTGATTCTAATCTATGGATACTTTAACAAGTTTAACTCTAATGACCTATAATAACAGTAAAAGAGGCAAACATTTACTGAGAACATATTTTGAGTCAAGAATTTTTAAGCACTTTAATCCTAGTAAAGCCTTATATCAACTGTTTGATGTTGGAATTATGAGCCCCATTTTACAGGGGAAAAGGAAGAAACTGGTTTATGTAACTTGTCCATAATCTCAAAACAAATGGTAGAATTGGTAGAATTAGGGTACCAACAAGTCGGTCTGACTTTGCATCCCTTGTTCACTCTGCACTACTCACAGAATTATTAGGTTTTAAAAAAATAGTATTTGCTTAATTATTTCCCATTTTGAGAATTTAGTTGGATAAGAAATTCAAGCATTCAGTCTTGCCAAGGACACCATGTGCAGTCATTAAACAAGCAGGAAAAGTTTGCACATCAGTTTGTAATTTGAAGTTAGTATTTGAAAATAAAAATATTTATTCATCCAAAGTTGAGATCATTCTATCCCCATATATAAGACAGAATCCCTTTCATATTCTATCGCAAATCTCCTTTGGATTCTGAGACTTACAATTAACACAACATTATAATAAACTCGACCACCTTGAAAACTCGCATACCCTATCTGACTAGCTTTTTGCAAACCACTTGAAATTGTAACAAAGTTATTATGTAAATTTTTTTATTCTGGTCAAGAAAGTTAAATACACTGCTCATTGGATAGTAGGTATGAGTGAAAAAATGAATGAATGAATGAATGAATGAATGAATGAGAAAAAGAAGAGAGCTGAAGTAGGAGTGATGAAAGAGGCTATTGGCAAACAATAGACATGCATTTAGAAAGGTTTCTACGTATTGTTTCTAGACCACATGAACTGGGAGCAAACATCATTTTAGCATTGTCACCATTTTGTTGCTGACCACTCCTGAAATTAGGTCACGGTAAGGTCCAATACATACAGAGAGCTTTTCATGTAAGAGACAAGAAGCCATAAGTTTATTCTTTTTTTTTTTCACTCTTTGAGATAAAACCTCTTGTACAGAAAATTCATGTGCAGTAATAGTAAAGGTGTCTATGCGGTGACTCGGTGTTGTAAGAGCACCCAGCTAGGCAGCCTTTTGCACTGCCGTGAGCAGTGGGCTGTAACTGAGAGCTGAGCTGAAGTGTGCAGCTTCCTCAGGAACAAAGAACACTACTGCCGAGCCCTTAGTGCATCCCTATCACGTTAGATGAGGGGACTGAAGCCCAGAGACACTGAACAGTCCAGACACACAGTTCAAAACAGACAGATTTAAGCTTGCATCTGACTCTAAAGGTTAAGCCCGTTTTGCTCGTCCAGGCGACCTCTTACAGGGTTGCCCCAAATCTAAGGAAACTAGACATAAAGGTGTGTCAGGAATTTAATGATTTTCTATGAATAATGAGACAGAAACAAGCACAACCAATTTAGTGTAGTGGCTGGATTAGAGGGGAATATTTACTTTCTTTGTTTTACTTCACCGTGCTGTAGAAGACATTATGGTGTTGTTTAAGTAAGACAGTCATTTTTTTCAATTAGTGAGATTCTACAGGCTTTCCGTGTCATTACAACCATCCTAAAGCTGAATTAAAACAGACACTACTATTTCTCTGAATCATGCCTTAGTCTCTGCTTATACAGAAGCATCCACTGAGGAGTTCTTGGGTAGCATTATTTAAACTTTCTTATATAAAAGCCTCTTTGATTGTATGCTGATTTCAGGGCTGGGGATTTAGCACAGTGGTTAGAGTGCTTGCCTTGCAAGCACAAGGCCCTGAGTTCAATTCCCAGCACAAATAAAAAAAAAAAAAAGTATGCTGATTTCACCCACTCCAGATTGCCATATTTGGCTCTTTTCATGAGTTAACATAAAAGACATTTATGCACAGCTCTGCTTCTGGAAAAAATTATAAACTCACCTACATCATGCGCTGAGTTGGGTTTTACCAAAGCACAGTTGCTAACATTAAAATTGAAGTTTAGGTTCTGATTAAGTTAAATTCAACAATGTTCAGCCTCTTGTTATTGGAAGAGGGCTGATTGGCATAGAGCGCAAAGGGAAGGCAGACAGATTCATATCAAGATGTGAAAATGTCCTGTCCTCAACATACTCATTTTACTTGAAATTCTCTAGTATATTCTCTGTCCAGTGTCCCAGGGCTTTTTGGTTGCTAAAGATGCAGATGAAGTATAACGACTCCCCAGGGGAAATTGAGGAAGTTAACCAATTCACAAAGACTGACATTAACCAGATAGTGACTTGGAAAGCTAAATTCCCTGCAGTATTGAAAGAAATGTCTCCACCCCCACCAATGTCAACACTGCCCTCCCCCACTGAGCAACATCAGTAGGCAACAGACAGGTCCCGTGACAGAATGATGGGCCACAAAAGTTGCGCCTCATCATCTGGATATTTTAGGCATGGTAGAGCAAAGAAACAGAACCACATCACTCAGGGGTAGGAAGAGATTTTTAAAATACATGATTGCCACTAATTATTTTACTTGACTCTTTAGGAAAATGTGGAAGATGGCCGAGCAAGTATCTACAAATCTGTCATCACCAACACCAGCAAAGAAATGTCCTGCTTCAGTGACTTTCCAATGCCTGAAGATTTCCCAAATTTCCTGCACAACTCTAAACTTCTGGAATATTTCAGAATTTTTGCCAAAAGGTTTGATCTTCTAAAATATATTCAGTTCCAGGTATTGTACTTTGGGAAAATCAATTTTTCTTTATTAATCCAGTTCCCATTTAAATAGAAAAGCTACTTTGATGATGAAAAAATTGTGAATAAACTGTCCCCCTCCAATTTTTTGTTGAAATGTAACAACAGGCTATTAAACCCCAACAGTAGTGTAATTATCCCTGACATTATAGATTGTTACAGCAGAAGGGAACCATCTGCTAAACGTTTGAATGATGATAATATTGATGGAAAAACTACATGTAAACTAAGCTTATGTATTAGCATTGAATGTTCCTATCCTCATTTCCCCTGAAAGGATGTATGGAAAAAATCAAACTACTGTTTATTTTTTTAACTTCACTATAGAAATGAGATTTCTTATATATGTGTTAAACACACTCCCTACTCTCCTTTCATCTCAGAAGCCTGTGGAAATAATTTTTGCTAATTATTTTCCCCAGATGCAATTTCTAGCAGGATTAGGATGATCAAATAATTTTGAAATACACTTGGAATTACCTATTCTCGCACTTTCTCAAAAACAATCCACAACAAAAGCCATTATATTCTCTTTAAACATGCTGCAATTTTACTAGTACTACAGAGAAAATAAATTTTAAATTACATTTCTGGATAAATAACTGTTACCAGGGTTTATTATTAACACATCTCATTTTCTTAGTAACTCTAGTTTGGTATGTATCAGACTTGCTTCATATTTAAGGTATAATAGTTTATTTTAATGGAAATCTATTTCTATAAATATATTAAAATGTCCAGTTTTACCTAATGTAGTTTTCCCCCATTTCTTGGTATATCCATCCTATGAATGATAGATTTTTTTTTTTAATATTAGAAGTTTTTGTAGGTCTTTGTCCACAAAAAACTATAAATCTACTTAAGCATACTGCCCTCTTCTGAAGAGTGACTTATACTACCTGTTATTTTAAAGATCATGTCAAAGTTGCAAGGGAGTTATTTCTCTTCATTGTGTGATAGCTGACATTGTTTTCTGGAGAAGAGAGAGAGTTTGGGCAGAGTCATTTCCGTTTATTGGTCTTTGAGCTGATACAAATGCAGATGTTAGGACTCAATTCAAGGAGTAGCAGATAACTACATGGCTAACAATTCAAGAATATAAATACAAATGCTGTATGAAAAATGTCTTCCCCTTCACTGATGTTTACTCTCATGATAATCTATAGAGTATCAAAAATGAATAAAATGAATGCCTCTTCATTTAAAAAAAAGTAGACAAACTGTAAAGTTTAAAAGTAAAAAACAATGTAATCTTTATCAGCACTTCTCAAACATTAATGTGTGTATGAATCACCTGGAAAGCTTGTTAAAATATGGATTCTGATTACACAAGCACGAGGTGTGAGGTCTGAGACTCCACATGTCTAATAAACTCCTGGGGGTGTGGTACTTACGCCCCATTTGGGCCAGCAAAGATTTACAGTACTTTACTTAATATACTATTCTGAACTACAAATTTGAAATCTTTACTCTCACACAGAAACCATCTGCATACTTTAAAGCCCTTTCACAAGCTTTCTACTTCTATTCCATGTACACTTTTAAAATTGAGATAGCTGTAAAAAAATCACCAAGCCAGTATGTTGAAAAATATCTGAAAATTTTGCAAGATATATTGTATTAATCAGTTTTTAGTCACTGTAACAAAATATCTAAGATAGTTAACTTTAAAAGAGGAAAGGTTTGATTCTGGTTGGTCCCATTGTCATTGGGCCTGTGGCAAGGCAGCACATCATGATCATGGCAGGGAGTATGTGGTGAGACAACGCTGCTCACCTCATGGTGCCTGAGAAGCAAAACCAGAGGAAGAGCCTAAGTCTCAGTCTTCCCCCTTCAAGGCTATGTCCTGGTGACCTAACTTCTTTACGACAGGCCCCACCTCTTCATGGTGGCACCAAGTCCCAGTAGTGCCACAGCCTGGGGCCCAACCTTTAGCACATGGGCCTTTGGGGGACACTTATTCAAACCATGTACATATACAGGAGATTCAAATATTTGCAAACATGAGGAGAAGCATGACATTCCTCTAGAAGTGCGACACGTTTCGCTTCCATTTGACATAGTTTCTTAAATACAACGGACATGAAGTAGTTATGAACACTTATTAAAACTAACAGACCTCCAGACAATAAATTATTTTGTCTAGATGAGATCGTGAACTTTAGTGCTAGCATTATATACTCTTGGTTTGTTTGTTTATTTGTTTGTTTGTTTGGTGCTGGGGATCGAACTCGGGGCTTTGTGCTTGCAAGGTAAGCGCTCTAACCACTGAACTAAATCCCCAGCCCCATATATACTGTTAAAAAAATAATTAACATTAATGACTTCCGTTCAAAGGAGGGCTGACAATATCCCAGGCACTCTGCAGCACTTCCTGTGAAATATCTTCCCTAATCCAGAGCGCACACAGAGGTAGATACATAAAAGATCCTTGACAAATGCTCATTATGTGAACCACTTTAGCGAGTTATGTGTGTTTTGTACCCTTGTCCAGACCTTGTCTTCTTTCTCTTTTCTCACTCAAGTCTGTATTCAGGACACAGCACCCTTCATACACAGATTCCCACCGCTGAGTCAGGCCTTTTGCACAAAGCATCATGTCCTTAGTGCCGTCTGCCAAGGAGCAGCACGACAGACACACTGGACAGCCTACAGTGCTCTCCAAAGAACAAACAAAATGGAGTTATACACTATACTCTATCTATCCCTACTTCCGGGGCCCTCGACAAGACCTGTGTTATGTCAGGGTACTTGTTAATGATGTCTTCTCTGCGTTTCTTCAAGACAACCGTCCTCACTGTGAAAAGACACCCAGATTTCTCATCATCTGGCCAATGGGAGGTTGTTACTCAGAGCAATGGCAAGGAGCAAAGTGCTGTCTTTGACGCAGTTATGGTTTGCAGTGGTCATCACATCCTACCTCACATCCCACTGAAGTCATTTCCAGGTGAGGGCTGAGGGGACTCTCTGCTCGTTGGAATAAGTTACTAGGAACTTTATTTCTGATTCAGATTGGCTGCTGCAACTGGGGATAACAGTAAGAGTAGGACAGAATGTAGCTAACTTCCTTCAAAGTCATTGTGTGTTTTCCAGAACTTCAGAGAATTCTCATACAAATCAGTTCCTTGTCAGAGAGACTCTTCCAGCCATCTGCCTATCGTGGCTTTTTTCTATCCTACTGAACTCAGGATGGCAAATTTGTTACGTCCTTGAAGTCTTTCTCTTCAGAAGTTACAGAGGTCCTGGAAATAAAGGCAGCTCCAGGACAGTGGTGGGAGACAGCGCAGGAATGGAGCCCTACGGCCATCGGTCCCGAAGCACCCCAGGCCCTTTCCTTGGAGAACACAGTTCCTTCTCCAGCCTCTCAGGTCCGGGGCACAGTCCCCAAAGATCCCAGCACTGCAGGGTAGAGCCAGGAAAATCAGATGTGCTTGAGTGTTTTAATATGCAGTTAGGATTGAGCTCCACTTGTGTACAATAATGGTTCCCAAACAGAATCATGGGCAGGACTTTAAAATACAAATTTCTGGGCTCCATCCCGGATTTCTGAATCAGTATGTTTGGCCTGGGGCTAAAGATTTGTATTTCTAACACATTCCAAGTGACCCCATTTTAGGAACCAATGATCAAGGAGGTCCTTTAAGTAACTCCACCTTTAATGAAGTCACATATTCCAGGGAAGTGTAAAAGGACACAAAAGTCTTTCAAATTTGTTTTTTTTGGGGGGGGGCTGCTAGGGTTTGAACTCAGGGACTCACATTTGTTGGCCAAGCCCTGTACCACTTGAGCTAAATCCCTGACTCCTTCTTTTTTCTAAGTTTGTTTTTTTTTGGGGGGGTGGGGGGGACAAAAAGGTTATCTGCAATTAACTACCAATAAGTTATTGACCTACTAACCGTGCAACTCCTGTGTTTTTCGTTTATTTTAGTTTTCATTTGCTTTTACAAAATCAAAATAAGTGTTAATCTTGTACTACAAATTTACAATGACAGCATTTAACAGTCCTTTAAGAACTATTTAAAAGAATATCTGCTATGTGATACTAAAGTGTTATAGACAGTTGAAAATAAGAGACTTAGTAGTTAGAAGCCAGCATCTGATCCTGCATTAGTCATCAAAACCAGTTGTTTGCTGGATAGCCATACTCTCCAGTGTCTGAATGCAGCCTCTCTCTGGTCCTGTAGTACATGAATGGTACCTAACATTTCTAATGTTTTTCTTTTTTTTACTTTGAGCTTGCCAATTGACACTGATGTTATAATTCCTGAAAGAGGGGAAGAGATGAGATAAATGACCGACCCCACAAAACAAAAGTGGACAGCCCAGTTTTATTAAAGGTAGCTTGACATAACTGTTTACATGGAAGTTCACAGATTTTTCTATTCTTTCCCCTGAAGGTATTGAGAGGTTCAAAGGCCAATATTTCCACAGCCGTCAATACAAGCACCCAGTCGGATTTGAGGGGAAACGTATCCTGGTGATTGGAATAGGAAACTCAGCCTCAGATATTGCCTCTGAGCTGAGTAAAAATGCTGCTCAGGTACGATGCTCTCTGCTTACTTTGTGCTTTGGGGGAGATGGAAGAAGAGAGGCACATTGGAGAAACCCCACTCTGTAAACCAAGGCTCCAGGACTCAGTAATTGGGTGATTGGTTGCCCACTGTGGTATTGTAGAAAATCTGGAATTCAAGAAGCCACAATTGATCTCCCAGTTCTACCACTAATCAGTCATTATCCGAGAGTGAGGCATTTCACTTTTTTAGACTGTGGTTCTCTCATTTTTTAAACAGAAAATTTCAATGAGATGATTTTCAGTATAACTGGCCTACTTTCTTCCCAGGGGACTTAATGAGAAGCTGATATGTGCCTATTTGGGGGAGTATCTTTTAGATATTTGGTGCTATGCAAATCATATTTGAAATATAGATAATCCTCAGTGACCCAACTACCGTGAAAAGAAAGATTTGATAGGTAGTGAGAGTCCAAACCAAGATCATAGGTATTGAGGTGCTCTCTGAGGCCTTCAAAAGCATTTATCTTTGCACCTGCACAAGGACGGCACCAGCTGAACTGTCAGAGAGTCAAACATCAAAGATACAGACGATGTTGATGGAGATGGTTAAGAGTAAATCCCTTCTAGGACAGACCTAGGCAAAGATGGAAGAACACTCTTGCCTTTCCCAAAGCATTCCCTCTCAACGGCCTAAACCAGGAGCCCTATTGCTCTTACACTAGCCTCCTCAACCTTGTATCGCTGGCTATACAAGACTTAACTATGACCATGTTCACAACCAGCAACACATTACTGTCCCAGGTCTTGTACTTTGAGGCCTCAAGATTACCAAGAGTAATAAACAAACATGGTTCCTCCCCAGCAGGCTAGTGAAGGGTTTACACTGGACCTCTCAGAGTCATCATTGATCACAGCCAAGCTGGGAACACAGCAGGTTAGCCACAATTAAATAAATCAATTTCAATAGACCCAAGAAGTCCTCACCTTTCTTGTGAAAACAAGGCACACTTCACTTTTCAAAGATTTAAGACCTCAGCATGAGAAGGGTTGGAGATTTACCCCAGTGGTAGAGTGCTTGCCTCACAAGTGCAAGGCCCTGAGTTCAATCCCTGGTACCCCCCAAAAATAAAAACAAAAACAAAAAATTTAGCAGAAAGATCTCAGCATGAGGAACCAGTAGGGAGGCAATGAGTATATGAGTTTAAAGAGCAACAGAGCAGGGCAGTGGGAACTACTGGCCCCAGTCGCCCTCATGCTGGGAAAACCTACCACATAAACAAGAGGAGAGTGTGGTGGGAAAAGTAAAGGGAGTCAAGCTGACTTAACTGTCAGCTGTGTGAAGATACATTCTAGACCACGACATGCACTCAGGTCAATGATTCGAACTTAGAACACATGTTCCAACGATATCAAATCATGGATTGCAAGAGCCAATTCTTTATATGGGTCCTGCCTGTTGAAAATCCTGCTTATGATGCCAGATTCAATATTAAGAAATTACGTTGGCAATATTTGCATGCCATATAGTTCATTAAACTATGTTTTGCACAGAGTGTCTCTTCAATACTGATTAATCATATAAATCTAGCATGATGATAAAACCTCCAATACAAAGTAATATACTCTCAACACTTCTCAGGGAAGACTTGGAGAATTTACAAGAACTATGTAAGAAATGGAACTAGGTACATCAGCAAAGCTTAAAATTACAACCTAAACTCACCAAAATCCTAAGTGTGCCCTGCTCTGTTAAAGGAAGTTCACGTTCACAGGATACAGAACCCTCTTCCATGGCACCAGAGAACCAGTCAGGATACTAAGGGTGAAGCTGAGCCATTCACACACCTCCCACCAAAACCAAATCTCTGGCCCCGAGCCTGAAGATGCGTTTCAGGGAAAGCAGCCTGACCCTCAGGGCTGAGGCCTTTCCCCACAATATTTGTCTTCAAATTCTAGCTCACTCCAGATGTGAGGCATTGTATTAAATCCCCTGCTCCAGCCTAAATGTGTAAAATAATAAGAGCTAGCAGTACTTATACTTTCCAGGCAATATTTTAAATACATCACATGTACCACTTCGTTTAATCTGAACGACAATGTCATGAGATAGGTACTGCTATGACCCCCATTTTAAGGAGAAAGAAATGGACGCAGAGAGAGGTTGAAATAACTCATGTAAGACAACATGGCTAGTAAGTGGGGCAGCTGGGATTCAAAGGAAGGCAATCTGCATTCAGAGTCCCTGATTTTAACCTCATATGTGAATTGGATTCCTTGCAAATAAATCTCATTTTTTAATGAAAGCCTTAAGCAACAGAACTCATAAAATGATTGCAAAAATTCAAGAAGCAGGTTGAATACGCATTTGGACTATGGAGGAGTAACAGTAAAAGAGGAAAGAAATATATTTTTGAAGATTTGTAGATTTGATCATTGGTATCAGGCCAAAGGTATTCTTAGGCCTTCATGAAATCCTTCTCTATCAGTGTAAAAACCCTAGAGACTCCCTTTTATGACAAAGTTGCCAAAGAGCAGAGGACTCCACTTTAAGGTCAATCATAAGCAAATAAATTCTGGAAGTAAACACAATATATAGCACTATACAGTAGGTTCCCTCCAAAGCGGACAATGCCTGAATTTAAACTACATTCCTTTTTGCTTGCCAGGTACTAATCAGCACCAGAAGTGGTTCCTGGGTCATGAGCCGTGTCTCTGAAGATGGTTATCCGTGGGACATGGTGTTCCACACCAGGTTTAAGTCCATGCTCCGAAATGTCCTGCCACGAACAGTTCTCAAAAGGATGATGGAACAACAGATAAATCGTTGGTTCAACCACGAAAATTATGGTCTGGAGCCTAAAAACAAGTAGAGTTACTTTGCTTTTTATGGTATACTCATTGGTTAGCAAGGGTGTCTGAAGGTACCTCTCTTGACAAAGATCCAATTTGCTAACCCGGCCCTTTGAACTCTAACCTAATGGTATGTGTATCATAGAGTCCTGGAGTTTGAATTCTGAATTTTTTCTCTATGTCTTAAAGACGTCCTTAAGAAGATGGTGCAGGAGTGTTATAAGCTGCACCAGAAAGCAGAATTAGGACTGGTGGAAAGAACTTGATAACACCTATAATTGTACATTTTTGGAGACGACTATTTCAAGAGACCATGAGCTTTCTTTCCAGAGAGATCTAGTGAAAACCATGTAACCCTCCATCTGACAAGTTATGCTTTGTTCACTCTGTATGTCACGAGGGTTTGTCCAAGGCCAGTTTTTGAGAACATAGTCCTCTTTCTTTGCCAAAAGACAAATATTTGTTGACCTCAAAGTTATACATCATTGATATTATAAGCACAAGCAAAACATTGTAGATGTTTATTTTTCCTTAGTTGATAACGGGCTTCTTCCTTTTTAAAAATAGGTCTTTAAAATCTTATAACAAATGCCATGTAATTGTATTCTGGGATTGTACACATGTGCTATGTACTACCTTATTTCTTAAAAGAAAATACTTCTCAAATCTCCAAAAAGTCCTCCATAAATACAACCAGACTGCTCCATCATCCATCCTATCACAAATAGAGACTCAGAAGAATTTGAGATCAACAAATATCACCACATTTAATTTTATCCATTCATTTTTACAGTCATACCATAGTAGCTTTCATTGCTAATTTAATGATTTTCCCGTTCTTACTTATGATTAGATAGGAATTAAATAAAACAGCAAAATAATTAAAGCTAGATAACATAAAAATGGTAGAAGCATCAATAGGATAATAATCACTAATAACCATAACAGTATGGGTACTGAGCATAGGTGTTGGCATTTTATCTAAGCCCATGAGGATTCTTCCTTTTTAAAAATAATTTTAATTTAGCCAGATGTGGTGGCTCACATCTGTAATCCCAGCACTTGGGAGGCTGAAACAGAAGGATTGCCATGAGTTCAAGGCCAGCCTGAACTACATAGTGAGACTCTATCTCAAAAAAACAAAAACAAATAAATATTGTAAATAGAATGTCTTCAATAATATCATCTACATGCTTTCCTACATTTCTGAGGGGAGAGATTTGTAACATGACGTTATGTTAGACCATAAGGGTTAGGGAAGCCAATTAACCAAGATGGAGTTTTATGGACATTTGAAAAAGCCCTCAATTTTCAGAAGTACCCCTAAAAATGTCAAGAGGGTTTAAGAGTCCTTAGCAGAAGATCCTTCTCAGTGTTTTTCTCCTGTGTCTCTCAGATACCTTATGAAAGAGCCTATACTGAATGATGACCTTCCAAGTCGCATACTATATGGAGCCATCAAGGTGAAATCCAGAGTGACAGAGCTCACAGAAACAGCCGCTATCTTTGAAGATGGAACAGTGGAGAAGGATATTGATGTCATTGTCTTTGCAACAGGATACACTTTCTCTTTTCCTTTCCTTGAAGAGTCACTTGTCAAAGTAGAGCATAATATGGTCTCACTGTATAAATATATGTTCCCCCCTCACCTAGAGAAGTCAACCCTTGCATGCATGGGTCTCATCCAGCCCCTCGGCTCCATTTTCCCAACTGTTGAACTTCAGGCACGTTGGGCAACGAGAGTTTTCAAAGGTGAGTGAGTAGCTCAACATCATCAGTCCCTACAAGTTACAAAATTATTGCACGGTTTCTCTCTGTGCATGTGTGCCACGCTTCACCCTACTTAGAAGGCTATGGTTTTCCTGCTTCCGGAGTTCAATTCTGTTCAACAGAAACCATTGAATACGTAGCCCGTGCTGGGACTTAGTGCGACAAAGAAAGATTTAAGCAAATCATTTTAACATTGTGTGGCAAACAGATAAGTGCTGGGAGAAGAAAGACAGGGTAGTTAGCAGAGTGGGCCAAGGGGAGGGTCGAGGACAGCTTCCTGGATGACTGAGTTCCTCAGGTGCAGGAAAGAAATCACCTGAGCAAAAGCACACAGAGATGTACCTGGGCAGTCACAAGCTACCTGACACACCTAGAGCATGACCTGTGAGGAGGAAGGGGCGAGAGACTAATCTTGGAGAAGAAGGAGGGGACGGGACCCAAAAACTTTGAATGCTACACTGAGAATCCTGGATTACAAACTGTACATCGTTCTTCCCAAATCTGGCTGCATATAAACCTCATTTCATGCCCTTCTTGATTAAGTCTGGCCCGAGGACGCAGAATCTGCATTGTAGAAAGTTCTTCGGCCGGAGAGACACCAGTGTAGGGGTATAAGCAAGGACGGGCATGATCAGATATGACAGTCACACTTGATCTCAGCAGTCAGGTGGAACGAATACAGATTTAAAGGAGGCACATAATGGAAGCTCAGAGACCAGTGAGAAGACTACTGTAATCATCTGTGCTAAAATGCCACGAAGCCTGGGCCAGAGTAGAGGGACAAAGTGAAAAGAGGATATAAATCTGAGGAATCGTAAAGGACAAAATCAGCAGGACATAATGCTTTGTTCAGTGTGGGTAGAGAGAGGAATCAAGAACAGCTTGCAGATCTCTAGCACTGAACGTGAGGTGGCTAGTAGTGCTGGCAATAGAGGAGGGGAATGCAGAAGAAGATGCGGGTACGGGCAGGAGGCTTGGATGACAAGCTCCGTCTTGGACTACGTGAATCTGAGATGTCAGATGCCTAGCCATATGTAGGGGACTTGGCCATTTTCCAACCCGTCTAAAACTTCAAGGATACCTTTGGGCAGGAGATAGAATCAGATGCACGGGATAACTCTCCCACTGATCTTTCTCTATCCCCACCACCTGTCTTCCACTCCCGTCTCTCACCAGGTTTGCTTCAGTAGCCTCTTACCTGTTTCCCACAACTGTAGGCTCACTGCCCTCAAGCTCGTTTTCCTAAATTCACATCTAGATGGGTCTCATTCTAAAATACAAGCTTCACCTTCTCATCCTCAGGAAACTCTCTCACAGGGTCCTATCACCTTTCAGACAGAGCCCAAATACAGCTTCCACATGCCTCGGCCATGCTTACCTTGTCCAGGCTCTCCCCTTGACTTCTTCTACCTCCCCATGTAGTTCACTGTGTTCTGTAGGCAGCCGTGTCTGGTATAACACAATTCAACACCTAGAATTTAATTTTAAGAGCCAAATGCCAGGTTAAGCAATGATAATGAGTCAACCCCACTACTGAAACCCACCTCTTCTTTTCTAGGCTTGTGTAGCTTACCTTCAGAGGAAACGATGATGGAAGACATTATCAAAAGGAAAGAACAAAGAATTGACCTGTAAGTATTTTTTTTAACTGTTTCTCTAGAGCAATGCTTCTCAAAGTGGAATGACCTCCCTACCTCCAAGAACACAGCTGTTTGATATAAAGTAAATTTCTGGGCTACAATGCAGTCCAACTGAATCAGAAGCTTTGTGGATGAGAGTGGAAATTTACATTTTTATGTTCTTCGTAGATGATTCTTTTACAAAGTAGTTTAAGAAACGAGGTTAGAAATTGCACCAAATCAGAACATTTTTCCTTGGCTTAATCTCACTTCACTTTTGGGTGATGCCTGTGTGAGGTTTCATATCTTCTCAGGTCTTCCGTCCTCTGGTTAGAGTGGGAAAGGGCTGGGGCAGTGGTGGTAACAGTAGCCTGACTATCTCTGTAAAGTTAGCTAAGAGTCCGCATCAAAATAAACCAGGAAGGGCTTCAGGTGTGAAGGTTCAAGGATTTGTTGTTTTTCCTGTGGTAGAACATGGTTCAACAGTGATCAAGTACTCTTGAAAAGTTCACCTGGGCTTTTTATACCTGAGTAAGGGGTTATTTAAGGTTCAAATTCTAATTTGCTTGATATTTATCGAATATCCACTGCATGTCAACCAGGCTGCCAGGTAGTTTGGTAATTTAACAAGGAAATGTTAATCATCTCCTCTGGGCTGACGCTGAGCCAGGCTTTTAGAAAAATGTGCTGTCTATGAGTCTCTGCAGCCATCTGACTAGTACACACCTGCGTGAAGACTTGGAGCTGCGTAGTGAATACTAAGTAATTGCAAGAGGGCTCAGTCTTGCCACATTCCTAGAGCTTCTGGGAACTCGTGGCTAAGTGGTCAGTGGTCTACTCTCAATCTGAGAGAGCACTACTCATTCATCTACTCATTTCTTCATTTGTTAAACAGCTATTAAAAGCCCCTGTTCCATATAGGTGAAAATAGTTTGTGAATCTGCCCTTTTCACGTTCTTCACTCAGGTTTGGAGAAAGCCAGAGCCAAATATTGCAGACCAATTATGTTGACTACCTGGACGAGCTCGCCCTGGAGATAGGGGCCAAACCAGACTTCATCTCTCTCCTGTTAAAAGATCCTCAACTGGCTGTGAAACTCTATTTCGGGCCCTGCAACTCCTATCAGTACCGTCTTGTCGGACCTGGGCAGTGGGAAGGAGCCAGAAGTGCCATCCTCACTCAGAAAGAAAGGATACTGAAGCCCTTAAAGACGCGGTCTGTGAAGGCTTCATCAAATTTCCCAGCTTCTTTCCTGCTGAAAATCCTGGGGCTTCTTGCTGTTTTTGTGGCTTTTTTTTTTCAACTTCATTGGTTCTAATCTGTCTGCATAACAACTCTAGTTGTATTATCTTGTCAGTTAATACAGCTTCAAGAAAAAAAATATGCAAAGAAAACGTATTAAAACTATATTCTAAGTTTTAGAGTTAGGAAGAACAAGTAAGAGAAGTAATCATGGGGAATCAGGAAAGTTGGGTCTACATTTAAAACAAAATTATGTTATGAAATTTCTTTGCTATTCTACCCTTTTCTCAAGTTCACTAGACTCCAAGAAGTACAATAAAATAACAAAAACCCAGTAGACAGTGTTCCAGCCTTGACATGGTTAGAATTATGTGGAAAATAGAGAATGTCACAGAATGAGAGGCAGGTCCTATAGTTTAAATTACTGAAAAACTTAAATTGTGGTAAATGTTTAAAACTCTTGTACAACTCTGTTTGACAACAAAGGTCAGGCTCTCAAAAATACTAGGGGCATGAGGGAGGGTGTGAGAATAAATTTAGAAAATAACACCCACACTGCCCTCATTCAGAATACTAGCAAATAACCACATTTCTTGCTGCAAAAATAAAACAAATATGCCATAATAGCTAGCTGAGAATACATATATGTAAATACATATAGTGTTTATCATGGACTAGACATTGTGCTATGTGCACATTATAAATATTATTTTAATTCTCATAATTCTGAGATGGGTATGGATATTGTACCCATTTTACAGATGATGAAACTAAGATTCAAAGCAGTTGTGTAACATGCCCAAGACCACCCTCGTGGTCTTCAGATGTAACTCAAATTGGAGCCCAGGTTTGTTGGACTCTAGAACTGAGGATCATAACTTCACCCCACAATATGCTTATTTATATAAAACTCATTATTGATACAGTCATTATTAATAGTTTATTTTATTAATCATAACATACATGTTCATTTTAGAGGAACTTTACATAGAGAATAGCACTTTCCTTGCACATGTGACCTGAATAATTTTATTTGTAATATTTGGTTTATATTTCAGCTAAATAAAAAAATGTTTGAAGGAATTTACAGGGAAAGCTAACTATGAATTAACACTTAAGATAATCTTTGACCCTTTGGAAAAATAAGAATCAAGAAATAAAAGTATATCTCTCGAGTAGATGGAAAGCACTCTAGCCACGGTGGCAAATCTGCGGCACTCACGCTGTTGCCGGCTCTTTGTTATCATTGAAAGCTCTGAAAGGCTCACCATCTCTGCAGTGTAACGAATGATCTAGCTCTAACCTTGCAGATAACCGAGGCAAAATGCTAAACAATTTGTAATCTTTTTCATCTGATAAAAGTATGTCAGTTAGGAGAGGCAAACATTTTCTTGGGACCAAAGACTAAAAAGACAAGCAATTCAATGTCAAAAAACATTGAGCAATATAACAGATAAACATTTGTCTACGGAACACTCACCAAAGCCGCTCTTTCCATGAACTAAACTTTGGGAGATAAACTATGCTATGAGCCCAGACCACGGCCTCAGAAGAAAGGGCAAAGATCAGAGATGTTGAAGATGGAGGCAGATTTCTCCTTTTCATCTGTTCAAAGCCTGTGTGGACACTGTTCTTACTTTTGGACAGGATTTCTCCCTTCAAGGCCTAGATCAGTGATGGTGAACCTTTCAGAGATGAGCGCCCAAACTGCAACCCAAAAACCACTTGTTTATCGCAAAGTGCCAACACTGCAATTAAACCTGAATACTGAGGTTTTACTTTAGAAAGAACAACTCATACAGTCACATTTTGCATCTTGAGATCATACTCTTAAGTGAAATAAATCGGACACACATGTTTAAATACCACATGGTTTCACTAGTATGAGAAACTCGAAGTGTAAATAAAGACTGAAATGTATTGTATTGGGAAAGGGAAGAAAATGTCCAAATGGGAAAGGGAACAAGGGAGGGGGAACGGAACAGAGGACACAAGAAATAAGAAATGGAAGGAAAAAATGGAAACAAAGCTTTTGTAAACGGGGGGGGGAGGGCAATGGGAAAAAAAAGAAGCAACAAGCTATGTCATGTACAGGTACAAATCCCCTATGATGAATGTTATCACTATGTACATCTAAAATGTACCATTAAAATAAAATTTAAAAAATAAAAAAAATTTTTAAAAAAGACATAACAGAGCTTTCCATGATACAAACAGCTTTTTATTGAAAGGTAGGAGTTCGCATACGGCATGCTTTCACACAATTAATGTGATCTCTGCTGTTGTACACATGCTGATAATTTATCGACTTTGCCCGCTGCCGCATGCACGCCATAGGTTCGCCACTACTGGCCTAGAACAATGTAATGGCCATCTCTCTCGGTGGAAATTTTTTTTTGAAAAGTGCATTGAAATAATACCAGTATTTGTACTCAAAAATACTATTTTCATTGTATAAAGCAAATTTCTTTCAAGAAAATCACAAATAGTGTGTATACTTAATAAAAAACTGATTATATTCCAGTTATTAAAGATCATAAACCTTAACAGCAAGGGCAGTGAACTCCTGTTGGTGGGCCACAGCCAGCCTACCACTCTGTCTTCCCGAAACAGTTTCATTAGAGTGTAGCCACACCCACTCGTCCGAGGCCGCTTTCTCGTCATGGCAGAATTGAGTACAAGTTGCAACGGAGACCACGTGGCCCACAAATCCTAATACACTGACCATCCGAAACTTTTCAGAAAAAGTCTGCCAACTCCTGCTTTAGAACTTGCAAGATATTGTCCTAATTGTCTTGCAAATGTTGCCTCCTTTCATCATTACCACTACTCACTGAAGTAGTGCTGTAATCAGCCTGCATCTATAGCAGGAGAAACTGAACACTTGTTAAATTGAAACTAAATCAGTGGGGAAAAGCAGCTCCAAAATAATTACTAACTGTATAGCCTTGAAAATTTTAGAAAGCTCTTGAAATTATTCCAAATACCTTTTTGAAAAACAAATAATTGATTTCTAGAGAAAGTTGCCTCTGAGGAAAACTGATCCGGTCCATCTTTCTACTTGCACAGACCCTGAACATGAAACTATCCCAGACAAACTATCGAGGGCCGCTTACCCCAAACTATCAAACTATGGCCCACAGGTCACTTACATTAGAGCAACTGGGGGACTTAGAGCAACGCAGCGCTCTGAATTCAAATGTGACACTGATCCAGTCCTGCCAGATCAGAATCTTAGCTGGCGTTCAGTTTGATAAGCTCTCAGATGATTCCTGTGCACATTAAACTTAGGAACCATTAGTCTGCGATCTCTGAAAAGCAAAAAAAAAAAAAGAAAAGAAAAAGAAAAAACTGCTTTCAGAGATTACTCTGTAACATTTTTTCATTCCTCAGTGCCAAACTCCTCCTCAAATTCAGTTCTGGTGCTTGTGTTGTGGTGGACAATGTGTGCTTTTCTGCAAAAGACGTTAGCTGGAGACACTGTCCTCCAAAATCTTTCTTTGTGATCCTTCTTTTACTGACTTTTCATTTCAACTTACCTTTGCTGTATGATCGCTCTTTAGTTCCCAACATGTCGCATGTGTTCTGCATGAGAAAGATATTTTTAAAAATAAAATACTGAAACTATTACACGTAATAAAGTTTCAAGCAATTATTTTAAATAAGAATTTTTAAAACATAAGAGGAAGGAAGAGGACAACTCACCCCTGAAGCCAGTCTTTCGTCCTAGGAGATACTGCTGCTGGCCTATAACCTCTGGCTGCCACCCCAGAAGCGACGGTGCCGACCGCAGGCGGGGCTCCTTCTCCTGATCCGATTCCACTTCACCCAGGTCAGATATCAAATGAGACTGAAGGTTTTACTAAGGAAAATACTTGTGTAAGGAAAAACGGGGAGAGGGTAGGAAAAGGCTGGAAGAATGATCTGGCTGCAGTGCAAATCTGATTCCCAGTGAAGGAGAGAAGGAAGAAAAGCCGAGTAGAAATAGCTGAGAGTGCTGTGCAATCCAAAGAAGGTTCAGCAGAGCCACTGAGGAGTCGTGCAGCCACGAGAGAAACTGAGACCAGGCACAGCTTCTGCCTCCTGCTCAAACAGAGTGAACCACTGCACAGGCTGGCTGCTCTGCTCACGTGGGCGACAAGGGCACAGCTACAGCTTGCATTTTAATACTCTATCTTGATGTCCACCTATACGTGCTACATACTTTGAGACAGGGAATTTAATTAAAACTAATAAAAATACTCTCACTGTCAGATCTGTCCGTACTTTGAGCTGATGGCCAGGAGAAGGTGGTTTATTGTATAAAAGCACCAATTTCTCTGGATGTTGAGCTATTTCAAGTTGTAGCAACTAAGCAACCCGGGTAAAACACTAAAAGCTAATCAATGTTACAAATAATTCGATTTCATTTAATTGCAGTATTTAGTTCTAACAACTTACTTCAGGAAACAGAGTTAGGGCGATGATTTTCCCAAATCTTGTGACTTGTAAGTGGCCCCAGTGGGATTTTTGGCCAGTCCCATCTGGGTCTCAAGCCTGAGCTAAATGAAGGTGTACAGGATGATGAAACAATTAAAACATTATGTATTAGCTCAGCATTTTCCTGTGGCTGCCTTACACCCACACTGGACTATCATGTTAATTGGTTTTGTCCCCTTTCTATGCACCAAAGTTAGAAATGATCCCTAGGAGTTTTTAAAAGTTGCCAAAATACAGTTATGAAAGAAAATTTAAAATGAATTAATATATTTGAATCTAATAACATAAAATTGTATTAATGTTAATAAGTATTATGTTAATTTAGCTATTAAGATATTTAGTTATTTAAGGTATCTGAAAAAGAATGGGAACTGCTTTTGTTTGAGGAACAAATGCTAGGGGATAAAAGGAGAGACTACAAGGGGCATGGGTTTGGGCAGAATTGAGCTTTTCTGGAGCAAAGAGAGAAATGTCCAAGTTATTTAAAAGAGAAAAGAAAGAAAATTAAAACAGAAATGAAGAATACAGACATTGAGGTTGTAGAATGCTCTGCAGGCTGCAATGACACCTCTTTCTGCAGCCCTTTGAATAGCCAGTAAAGTTGTTAAACACATGACTGTTTAGTGGAGATGGGCTCTTTCTTGTAGACCAGAGAAGCAGCTAAGCTCTGTGCTTAGACTGGTATAAGTCAGAACAGTAATAGCACAGACTGGTGCAGACGTGGAAAAGACCACAGAGAAGTAAACAGAAGCCATGTGGAGAGCTGTCAAAGTAAAGGCTTGCACTTAGGGACAGGGAGACCCCGGCTGCTGCCCAAATCACATATATTTCAAATAACCTCTCAGGATGCCTAAGCTTAGAAAGTCTCCTTTATTTGTTTGTTTATTTATTTGTTTGTTTGTTTATTTGTTTTTATGAAGTACATGTATTGGTACATTGTAGATATACATAGTGATCTTATTCATCATAGTTAATTTGTACCTGTACATGATGTATCTTGGTTCCCCTCTTCCCTGCCCCTCCCTGTCACTCTCCCTCCCCTCCTTATTTACAATAGCTTTATTTCTATTTTTCCATTTTTTTCTCTTTTTCTTTTCCTTTCTTTTTCCCTTCCCTCCTTTACCTCTCCTCTCTTTGTAGTTCTCTTCCCATTAGGATATTATCTTTCTTTTTCACGATATCTATTATACCTTTTGTCCTTGTTTAAACTTACAGCTTCTCATATCAGAGAAACAATTCGATATGTACTCATGTGTGTCTGATTTATTTCACTTAAGAGTATGTTCTCAAGGTGCATCCATTTATCTACAAATGTTTCAAGTTTATCCCTTTTTATGGCAGAGTAGTATTCCATTGCATTAAAAAAAACACACACATTTATTTAGCCATTCATTAATTGCTAGACATTTGGGCTGTTTCCAAGACTTGGCTATTACAAATTGTGTTGCTACAAACATTTGTGCATATATCGCTGTTGTGCATATATGCACAAATGCATATATTGCTGTGGTATGATGTTTTTAATTCTTCTGGGAAGATACCAAGAAGAGGAATAGCTGGGTCAAATGGAACCTCTAACTGTAGTTTTTTGAGGAATCTGCATATTGATTTCCACAGTGGTTGGAAGTGTCTACACTCCCACCAACAGTGGAGAAGGGTTCCTTTTTCCCCCGGAGCCCCGCCAGCATGTGTCATTGGTTGATTTCTTTTTTTTTAATTTTATTTTAATGGTACATTTTAGATGTACATAGTGATAACATTCATCATAGGGGATTTGTACCTGTACATGACATATCTTGTTGCTTCTTTCTTTCCCATTCCCCTCCCCTCACCCCCTCCTCCCTCCCTATTTACAAAAGCTTTGTTTCCATTTTTTCCTTCTATTCCTTTTTCTCTTGTCCTTCTGTTCCTTTCCCCTCCCCCTCCCTTGTTCCCTTTCCCATTTGAACACTTTCTTCCCTTTCCCAATATAATACATTTTAGTTTTCATTTACACTTTCAGTTTCTCACACCAGAGAAACAATGTGGTATTTAAACATGTGTGTCTGATTTATTTCACTTAAGAGTATGGTCTCAAGGTGCACCCATTTACCTAGAAACATCTCAAGCTTATCATTCTTTATGGCAGAGTAGTACTCCATTGTATAAAAAAAACACATCTTCTTTATCCATTCTTCAGTTGATGGGCATTTGGGCTGTTTCCAAGATTTAGCAATTACACACTGTGTTGCTATAAACATAGGTGTGCATGTATCGCTGTGGCTTGATGCTTTTAATTCTTTTGGGAAGATCATTAATTGATTTCTTGACATAGCTATTCTAAAAACCCTCCTTTAAAGGGTCAATCGCACAAGAGACCAACTTGGAGTCCTGACTTCTACCAAACTTATAACACCATGAATAACCCTAAATAAACCCCATGAGCAAGAATATATGGCTATTCACTTATCCATTCAACATTTATTAAACACTACTAAATATCAGGCACTCTGGATGTATGGGGATCTCAAGATGGAAAGAAAAGGGCTGGGGATTTAGCTCAGTGATTAAAGTGCTTGCCTTGCAAGCACAAGGGCCTGAGTTCGATCCCCGGCACCACAAAAACAAACAAACAAACAAACAAACAAACAAAAAAGATGGAAAGAAAGGAAGAAAGAAAGAGAAAGAGAGAGAGAGACAAAAAGATGGGCAAACTTCTTAGGGTTCACTGACTTCTACGGCATTTACAAAGAATTTCTGCAAATATTATCTCATGTAATCCTTACCAAAACCTTGTATGTTAGGCGAAGTGAAGATGATTATCCCACTCTACAGAAAGAATATTAAGGGAGTCTGATTCCTTGTGAATGTCCTTTCTGCTTCACCCCACTATACCACACTATTCTAAAACACCATGACATTTGCAGCTAATTGCAAATTCCTTAGGCAGACATGGGATACAACCCTCACTGCTAATGGTAGCTTTCCCACAAGCTTCTCATCGAGCTATAAAGACAGTAGAAGAAATACTAAAGAAAGTGGCCACTATTTGCTCCAGCCCTTGGATGGTAGAGTTATAGATTGCTGGCTCACCAAGGCTGGCTGGGACAAGACACAGTCCAACATAGTGCCCGGCACTGAGTAGGCTTGGCGGGCCCTCCAACTCCTTTCCATGCTTTCATTCTGCAGGAATGCTGTAAAAAACAAACAAACAAAAAAAGCAAAAACAAACAAAAACACTCAACACAACTAGTGTGGGCAGGGAGCCTCTTGATGCTTTGTGTGAAGGCATTAAGAGGAAAAGAGTTGTATATGTTTTAACTTGCTTTTTTGCAGGGAGAAGGAAAAGAAAAAGTTGCACTCAGTAGGTTTAATTTACAATCAGGACTAAAACCAAGTAAATTCTATGCTCTCCTTCAGCTTTAAAATTCAATGGCTCAGTGCAGGGGTAAAAAAGGAAGGAAGGAAAATTCAAGAAGGTGATTAGAAATACAGTGAAGGAGCCAAGAAATATCCTGCCAATGCTTTGCTCAAAAGAGGCTAGGTATTCACCAAAATAAGTAATCCCCAAATCTCAATACCTTGTAATGAAACAGATGATTTTTCCTCTATGTATGTGTCCACTGCAGGCAGGTTCTGCTCTCCCTAGTCAGTCAGGTGTCCAGTCATCAGACAGTTGTTGGTTACCACACTGAAGGGGAAGAAAGTCCCATGGGATCATACTGGCTGTTTCACGCCCCAGCCCAGCAGGCTACATTATCATACTTTGTTCAGTTCTTTGAGCAGACTAGTCACATATTTCCAATCAGCCATTAGGGGACCATGAAGTGCAATCCTACCATATTCCCAGAAAGCACAAAGTTCGCAATATTTCCTAAAAATTATATTAACCTGGCTTATTAGGATCTAGGTTCACTTGAATAAGGCGATACATAAAACTAACAAGAACCCCTACAAAGAGCAGAAAGTGAAGGTTTCTCTGAGAGCTAGTCTTCTCATTTTTAATAATACAAATCTCTGGCTAATTAGACAAAATGAGACAATAAAGTGATCGTGTTTATGCTCAGCCGCCATTTTAAAGCCCTTTAATACCTCTTCCATTAGCAGCACGTCTGGTTAGGCTCAGGGACCTCCTTGGCGTGTGCCACATTTAGGTCAAGGGAAGTGCCGATGTAGTAGGCTGGCAACATTAATGGTCACCCTGACACTCGTGGTATCACTGACTCAATGTCAAACACATTTGGGGGCTTTTGTCTGTTTGTTTGTTTGTTTTTTGGTGCCGGGGATGGAACTCAGGGTCTTGTGCTCTCTATCACTGAGTTAAATCCCCAACCCCCACATATTCCAGTTTTTTAAAACACACTTGATCTAATTGTAGCCTATAAGGCTTACTGTCTGTGTAAAAATTAACTTTAAAGTTATTCAAATATTGTCATCTTCAGAGCGTTAACAATGCTGTCTCCTTGCTAGATATTGAATAAGCTAGAAATAAGATTTGAGTGATTCCAAGGAGCAAACAACACACTCAGTGATTTACAAGGCCCTCCAGATCCAGGACCAAAGGCTGTAATTATATGGTATTAAAATCAGTAGAAAAGATTTATTTTTTCAGAAACTTCTGCCCACCAATATCTCTTGGAGTTTATTCTCAGTGACTGTGGGAGATACTACCATCACTGTCATCATCCTCCACAGTACTGAATGCACACAAGGCTCTAGATGTATATTACTTCATCTAACCACCACAACTCTTTGAGACAGGTATTACTACACTTATTTTAAATTAAGGAAACTGGAGTCGATAAAGCCCATACAGTTTTTCCAAGATTAGTCTCAGACTGGCTGGTGGACAAAATATTTGAACCCAGGACTTGTGACTTCAAAGCCCATGCTCACCCACATGTCTGTCTTGTATTCCTCCAAGTGCCTGGGCAATCATCTATACTTAAAAGAACTTTAATAATATGGGAGATGAATGCTTTTTAAAAAAATAATAATTTTCTCTAAATGTTAAATGGACCAAAACTCTTAAAAGTGAAGTTTTGGTGTAGCAGCTTTTAACATGATTGATTGTCCTATTTTATTCTTGTCCATTTGAAGAGTCAAATGGATAAGTAATGGAGTTGATAGCTCTGTAACTTGATTTGTAGTTTGCAGGCAGAAGAATGAGTCTGATGTGCACACCAGGCAGTATTTCTATTAGCATCTCACTGTTGCAATTAATCAATGAGTTAAAATATAAACAAGCTTGGGTTCCAAAGTTTGCATAACATTCCTTATCTCTTAGAACAAGTTCATCCTGTGTGCTGGGGACTCCCAGGTCAACACTGGCTCATGCTCTTTTGATTTCTGCTGCTCTAGAGTTCTAACTGGCAGAGCCATTGGCACAAGTAATTACAAGTACATAAAATAAATACCAGATGTAATCTCGATTCCTTTGGATGAAAAAGGTGGGGCTGCGATTTTTCCTGTTTTGTTATTGTACTTTGGGACGGAATCACATCACCAGAACATAGCTCCCTCTGCCCATGACCCCAGAGGAACTATAAATAATTCTCTGCTTCAGAGTAAGGAACAGTACTTGTAACAGCACAGTGAAACAGATATTGAGTCTTCTGTGTGCACTGGTAAGTACCCTTCTGGGTAAATTGTAATTGAACCAAGAGGGTAAACTTATATTTCTAATGCAAAGGGAAATCAGTGAGTTCTCTTAAATACTTTCATCAACAGCTTCCAGCATGGTCTGAAACAATGGTCTGGGAGGTTGTCTATCAAATGCTCGCATTTGGCACAAGAGTGGGAAGCAAGCCACCCTTGAAATTGTACTAACCTATGCTCCATTTCGTCATTTTTCCTATCGTTAAGTGTTTCGTGTTCCATTCTATGAATTATGTCAAGGTTTCTCGATTTTCATGCTCTTGCCAGATCTTTTTTGCCAATCCCACTTCCAGTTAAATTCATGAAGTTATAAATCTCAAGGTTTTCAAAATCACTCCTAGATAGCCAGTTCGGTGCCACCTGTTTTACAGATGGAGAAACTGAGTCTTGGTCCCTGGTTATTTCTTAGTCTCCTCTCTGTCCAAGGGAAATCGCTATGACCTTGTAACCGGCAGAATTTTGTTACCTGGAGGTTGTGTTAGGAATAAGCTTGAGAGGGTGGAAACTCGCTGGTAGCAGACAGAAATCCCAGAGCACACTCCTGCCACAACTCAGGTCTCATATTGGCTTGCGCCCCTGTGTTCCCAGGGGCTACAGGGACATCTTCATCCATCCCCAATCATAACCCAACGGTACCTACTATTTCTGATTACATCTGAACTACCACAGCCAACTTAAGGATATGCTAGCATTGTGCACTCTGTGCCACCCAGTATTCTGAGACATTTTTGTGAGTGGAGGGGCATGCGAGACACAGTGTGTGGGGAAGGAAAGAAAGAGGGATGGAAAATGCATACATAAAGGGCTGTGTGGAAGACTGACAGCACCAATAAATAGGCCTTGTTAGAAAATGCATAGGTGAGTCACACTGGCAGCAGGTAAACTCTGGCTAATGATGCACTGCTGTGTTCACAGCAAGAATAAGGGAGGGAGGTAGGGATGGCTGTGATCGCAATAAATGCTTATATGAAAATATCACATTGATATCCAATATTTTGTAAAATTAACAGTCACTAATAAAATATATTTTTAAAAGATGAAGTCTTCAAATCAATAAAAAAATACACAGAAAGTAAGATTTTTGCCTAGAGGTTCCCGAACTTTCTAGGTCCAGGGGGCCCTTGGTGTGTGAGACATTGCTTCACAGAGCCCCCAGGCAGGAGTTGGTCTTAAGTCAACAGGTCCAAACAATAAGTCTTTGTGTTCCAACAATTTTGTAGTTGTTTGGACAAATACACAAATGGAAAGTCAATGAATATTATTTCGTTCTTTGTAACAATTATTTAGCAACGAGGGCGGGGGGGTGCTCACTGATGACTACACAACTTCTCACACCTTGGATCAGATGAAACGAACCCCTTCATTTATTGTTTGACCTTGATTTGAAGAGCAGTTGCTGATCACCCACTTTGAATAGAACACTGTTCCATTTAGAGCATTGAAACTGTAAAATATCTTGAACTAACAATCGGTGTCTACTGACCATCAATGTGCTTTTCCCAAAAATGTAAACTTACTCAAGGAAGCTCTGCAGTTTAGGAATGACAGCCTGAGCCTCCTGTTCTGACACCCCCTTTATAATATCTAAAAACATTTAAGTGGACCTTCAATCTGACTTCAGTAAGTTACATACTTACAACTTACTTCTTTGAAAATTCATAGAAAAAAGACATGGTAGTTTCTAGCCTTGTGGTTAAAAATTAGTCATTTTTGTGCAGTCAACAGTGACTGCCCAACTCATTTAGCAATTTTTTGGGGCCTAAGTTATTTTTCTTACTTTTTTTTTATAAATTCGCTTTCATTCAGTGATTCCTACTTTACCAATTTAATTATATTTTCTTTTTACTGTTAATTTGTTTCATATTTAATCAGTTTTGATGAGGCTTCCTTCATTAAAATAATTTTTTAAACTTCCATGAAATGTTTAGATCTTTACTATTCACATGAGAAGCAATAATATTTTTGCGTTTGCATGCAAAATAGTATTCCAGTAATTAGCAACTTTTGTGTACTTTTTATCCTAATAAAATTGCTTACCCTAAAAAAATTATTTAATCCTACAAAATTGATTTTGGATAGTCACTCTTTCTAAAAATAAAGTAGTTACTGATTAGAAATTATTTTTAGTTAAAAAACTAAAGAAGGACAAAACTTTCTCTTTAAAAAAACACTTGGTAAATCACATTGGTTTCATATAAATGTCACATTGGTTGAATGAGTGGGTAGAAGAATTGAGTTTAGATCACCCATGTGCTTGTGTATTTTTACATTTGTGTTTCCAGCTTGAATGAGACTGTTGATACATCAAGATCTGAACAAAAAAAATTTTAAAAAACAAAAGACCTTCAGGGTGATTTTGAAAGCTACATTATGCCTTCCTTTTTTCTTTTTCTCTCTCTCCCTTTCTCTCATCATCATTCTTTTATTTCCTTATTTATTTCACTCACTTTCTGCACAATAACTTTTTAGACATTTTTAGTTTACCCCAGGGGCTCTGATCCAAATATTCTGTAACTTTGTAAATAAAACTCAAAGTTGTCAAGGCAGATATCCACAAAATATCAAAGAAAAAAATCTCTCAAGAATAAGAAAATAACACTTATTCAGAGACCTAGCATGTCCCAAGTACTACGCTAAATGCCTTTTATGTCACTTGACTCACTTTTACAATATCCAAGTCTAGTTATACGTCCAGCTTCATATTAGGAAGGAGGAAAACTGAGGCACATAAACATTAAATTACTGATAATTAGCCAAATCACTAATAATTAGCCAGCACAAAACTTCAAACCCAAGACTTTAACCCCACCACCTAAATGATCAGTGAAAAGCCCTGGAGAGATCTACTGCTCAGAGAAGGCTGGCTCTCTCTGGTCCGACCAACTACAGTGCCACCCTGAGGAAGGAATTACTATGTATCGTACATTTGATAAGAGCTTATTCTGAGGCAGGAATCTCTGACCCAGGATATTAGCTACCAGCAAATATTTGCTTAATTAATTTTTTAAATCGAAAAGCTTATAAGGTAAGGAATGAATTCAATTCACTGGACAGTAAATCAGCCTATTGCCAAATATTTATGCAACAATTATTACAGCCCAAGTATCCTGCTTAGGACCTGTGAAAAAAAGAGACAAGTCAGGGAAAATGTCCTACTTGAGAGAAATATAGCCTTATGCAGAGAGGAGACTAAAGGCATGATAAGGGTAATCAAGGATGTTATACAGTTGCCTCTCATGGGGTACAAACTACCGTTCCTTAGGAGTCAAAAGAGAGGCAAGCTCACCATGGAGTCAAGAG
Organism: Hystrix cristata; assembly: GCA_004026905.1. Classification (NCBI taxonomy): domain Eukaryota; kingdom Metazoa; phylum Chordata; class Mammalia; order Rodentia; family Hystricidae; genus Hystrix; species Hystrix cristata. The sequence continues at coordinate 29,337 of PVJO010003347.1, read as the reverse complement.
CCACAGCTGCCTCAGGGCACCTCAGCCAGCCCTTACTCTCACCCTGAGAATAAAGCCACTTCCTCCCCTCCTCTGCCCACTGAAGTCCTTCGAACCCCGGAGCAAATTGTATTTCTTTCCATGGCTTTCCTACTACCCGGAAGTTAGCATTAGCACCTTCCCCTGCATGTTCCTATTACAATTTGTGCATAAGACGTACTCCGGTTTTAGCACTTCACAGAGAATGCTATAATCGTTTATTTTTGAGTCTGACTTCCCCACCAGACTGATCCCTGCTATAGAGAAGGCATCTTGCCTAGTTCATCATTTACACTCCAACGCCAAGCCTCCGGCCTAGCAACATGGAAGTTATTCATTGAATGTTTGATGACTGAATTAACTACAGAATGAATCACAGAATCTGCATCTAAGACCCATAGGGCATTTGATTCCATCCTCTATGTGAACAGTTAATCTCCCGTTTATATTTTCTCCAAAAAATTGTTATCTAGATTCTGTCTAACTGAAGCCAATTTCAGAGCCCAGACTCCAGGAAAGTGCTTGTAGTAGGCAGATGTTTGCATTATGGAGCCAGGCCCTGGGGTCCGGCCTGAGTGGGCCCACACCTCCCACTGTGACCTGCTCTCCAGTTTCAGTGAAGCCACAGTGGGAAATTGCCTCACTCCCTTTCTCAGTGAAGTGCTGGGAAATGGCTCCTCATCGTCCCCTAAGTAACCTCGTTTGCTTCCCGTGTTCTGCCAGGGCCACAAATGTCTGGCTTTGTTCACACTTGCTGACTTTCCAGAGCCAGCATGCTTTGGTGCACGCTTGCAAATATCACTTTTCCGTGCAAATTCCTCTTTTTCCAAGAGTCATTTTGTCCATTAAAGCAGATATTCTTTATTGTGAGCCTATTACATCTCATAAAAATGACTAGCATTATAACCTGTCTTGCAAATGAGGAGAATGAAGCCCAAAGGGGCAGCAGTTTTCCTATTTCCCCAAGCTGATTCATAACAGAACAGGGATCGGAAACAGATGTGCCTGGACCCAGTACCCATACTTCACCTGCCTCTCTAAACGTAGGAACATTATTCCTCTCACACCCAGGAAGGTGGAAATCACATAAGGTTCTTGTTTCTATACCATCTGTCAGGGCCTAAAGCATGACTTCTTCTAAAAGGAATCCATTAGCTCTTCCCTGATAAATCATATCCAGTTACTACAGGAAACTATAAGCCTTACAACACTTCAGCAGGCACCTGAAAAGGGGACCTTTGCATTCAAGGAAACACTACAAGGAAGTTATTATTATTTTCTCCACTTATGATGCCCAGAGAGATTAAATAATTTGTCCATTTCTCTCTTCACACAGTCTTGTCCAAGACCACACAGTGACAGCTGGCAGAGCTGGTTGTTTAATCAATATTGCCTCACAGGTTGGTTTCTGTAACCTGCGCCAGTGGCGATGTGCTAGTTCCCAGAGGTGAGTCAGTATCAGAGAGAGGAGGGATGGTCTTCCATGCTTTCCTTTCCACCACAAATAATCAGAGCAGCCACCCTCCCTCTTCCCCTGGTGAGCATAAAACAGTTACAGGTGAAAGAATCATACACCAGTAGCACAGCTGGAGCCTTGGCATACGACAGGGACAAACCATGCAGTACGTGTCCTGCAGCAACACCTGTGGGGGCCACAAGTGTCCTGGCTCCTTGTCCCAACTTCACGTCCCCAGCTGCTGTGTGTCTTTGTGCAATGTCTCCACATCAGTCTGAGCCTCAGTGTTGTAGCTGATGAAAGACCATGCCTGAGAGGGTGACCCTCTCCCGTCTGCTGCTGTACTCAGCTCAAAGACCGGAGACGGGAGGCTGGAGGCAGCACAGTCCAGAATGCAAGACCGGCCCACAGAGGAGTCCGATTTCAGCCACTCTGCCAGCATCCACAGCCTTGACCACCACTGCGCTCGTGCTTGGCGCCAGCTCGAGTTGAGAGGTGGAAACGTAACTGAGCCCAGGGGTTAAACTAGTGACCTGAACATTTCTCTCTTCACACTCACACACCGGAGGAGCCTACAGGGGACGAGAACTGAGCAAATCCCTTAATCTTCCAAATTCTTTTTCCTGGTTGTTAGAGCAGCCAAGGGTGGGGTTAGGGCTTTTGTGAATAATAAGCTCTGCTTCATTTCCACAGGAATCCTCTGTTTCACCCAGGAGAACATGGTCAAAAGAGTCGCAATTGTGGGAGCCGGGGCCAGCGGCCTGGCCTCCATCAAGTGCTGTCTGGAGGAAGGACTGCAGCCGACCTGCTTTGAGAGGAGCGATGACCTTGGGGGGCTGTGGAGATTCACTGTAAGTGGGGTTTCGGCTGCTTTTATTTGCCTGTTAGAGAATGGCTTGGCTGGTGACCTACACGTCTTCCACCTGGGCTGACTGCTCTGGGAATGGCTGGAAATGTCTGCTGAATGGGGGACTAGGAGGGGCCACTGAAACTGCAGAAGACAGAAACAGGCTGAGCTCTACTGGGAGGTATGTCGCAGCCTTACAACTTTAGTTAGTAAAGGGGCTGCGAGGAAGAAATGTCTTCAAAGAAGTCCACAAAGTGAGGAAGAGAATGGAATGACTGGGACAGGCCGGGAAAGTCCAGGTCCAGGGGAGCAGGGCCAGAACCGGGGGACCCAACACAGGACCCGCAACTGCGGCATTTGAGATTTCAGACTCTGTCTACAGGGCCGAGCTGCTTTTACTCACATCCTGCTCCATCCCTGTTCCATCTTGGTTAAAGTGACACAGGACTCAGTGTGGATGCGTTCCCCAGTTGGGTTCTGCTGCCCAGGCAGTCCCAGTCCATGCTGAGAACAATCAGAAACACAGAATTTGGGTTGGGGGTACTTTTTACTCCCTGAGCAAAAGAGAAGTAATAGTCCCACTTCTCAGCAGGGTTACAGTCTGGAGAGCAGGCTGTAAAGCCCAGCCTTGACTGGCCTGGAGCCCGGGGAATCACAATGCCTCAGGCCATTGAGACCCTCAAGCCAGGCACAGAAAAGTCTTCTGTGTGCTCTGCTCCTCAGCCACAGAAGCATTTGGATCAGATCTCCCCCAAAGCTCCTAGTTTCGCTCTTCAAGGGAAAAACATTTCCCATTGAACTTTAAATGTGCTAAGGAGAAAGCTGTCAAGAATAGTGAAAAGCAAAATGTCATAGTGCCTGGCCTCTGATCCTCTGAGAAGCCTACAGAAAGACTTACAGAAGAGTGGAATTTCAAACTGGGATAAAGCAATTATTTTCTAACTCAGTGAGCAAAGCTTCCGAGAGGCCAGGGTTGAAAGTTTAGTCTCATTCCTCCAGCTCACATTTAGAACTGTGTATCTTAAAATGTGCCCAAATACCAAATGTGCTCAACGTATAGAGACTCTCCAAAAAGGACTAGGTAAAACAGCAGGTCTGTTCCCGTCATTTGAGCTGCATATATCCCAACAGAGTGGAAGAATCCTGACATGCGTGCCAAAACTCACCTCCTCTTCTATGCGCACTAAATACTTAACTAATCAAGCAACCAACCTTTCCCATAATGAGTCTCAGATTCTTAACATAATACTTCAGATAAACACAACCGATCAGTTAGTTGAGAGTTGGTTTGAAAGATTAACATGCCCGGATAAATCAGCAATTATTTGGCTAAGGTAACATCAGTCAAAGCAAAACATGAATCCAAAGATCAAAAGCTGTGCTATGCTTCCTGAGACACCAGATAAAATGCTCCTTATTTAGGTCACAGACACCTAATTATTAACATGAAAACTCATGTAAGAACCAAGAGAATGGGTCTAAATCCAGCTATGTCCAACTGGCCGTGTGATTTTGGCAGATTAAATAACTATGCAGAAAGCACTGTGGTGGACAGAAAAACTAAAAGGATTCACCTTACCCCAAGGAGCTATCTGGCAGATAGAAGAAAGCTAAGATCCTGTAATTCAGAAACAGCACTATGGGCATTTAAAAGGAGGGAGGGGTTACAGCTACTCGCGGAAAGCCAGGGGGCTTCATGGGAGAAGCAGTCCATGATGGGCTCCAAAGGACACCAGCAGTCAGAAGACATTAATGAGTAAAGAAAATGTGCCCGATGTGTTCAGAAAATGAAAACAGCCAATTGGTGCCCGTGGTACCTGTAAGGGGAACAATAGAAAGGAAGAAGTTGGCTGAATCAAGAGATTCATATTCAATTCAAAATGCAATGAGTAACCAGCAAATTTAAGGAGATTGTTTGTTGTGATTGTGGTTAGTTTGTTGTTATGCTTGCTTTGTGTGCATAATGGGAAGACCCAAAGTTGTTTGTAGGCAAAGAGAAAAATCTCTGTATAATAGGAAAGGATTGAACACACAAGTCAAAATTGGGACAAGATCCTGGAGGGAAAAAGGAGTGGACTTTTAGGCACAAGTGGAAGAGTTAGCACTGGAAAGACAGAAAGACAAGAGGCTCCTTCTCCAGAGACGAGAGGAGGGAATGGACACAGAGAGAAGGCAAGAGCACACACACACCAAAGGCCCCAATTCTTCCTGGAAAATATGGCCGCTAGGGAGGATGAAGAGGGTGCCGGAGGGGTGGGTGGAGTGGGAGAATCAGAAAATCAGAAAAGATCCTGAAAAATCATTGTGAACAGGACATCAAGAAGATGTCTAAGTGGATTACCAAGGTAAAAATACACCCATCTAACAAATTGTTCCACCTCTATTACCTAACTTACAAAATGAAAATATGGGACCAATTTGAAAAACAAATACATCCGAATTTCTAGTGGCCTGGGATGTAGGAAAGTTCCCACTACACACCTAATTTATTTAGTGCCCCCGTCTTGATACTTTGGCCTCTGGAGACACCTCTGAAATACTTTGAGATTCCCCTACAGGCTGATGGAAAATTCCAAACTAGGTGAGCCTGAAGGTGCCTTCCAGCTCCAACATGCTATCAGTCTCTGGAGTCTTTCCAGGAACATCGCTTTCCTCCTCCTTCCCCAACACACACACATGCGTGCATGTGCACACACACACACACATTCATACACACAGGTATACATGCATGTACCCACCCTACAGAAGATCAGTTGGTGGTATTTTGGTATGCAAAGCAGGAAGTCCATATAAAAGTTGCAGAGTTAAAAAAGCTGCTCTAGCAATGGCTATGCTTGCCAGAAGATGTATATACAAAGTGGAATCTTTAGTACCCCGTGCAACCAGAAGGACCATAATGCTAAAAAAGGAAAGGTAAAGTGCAGAAATCCAAAAAACATATGGAGAGGACAGTTTCCATTTCCAAACAGGAAGAGGCCCAAAGCTGACCGAGGTTGAAGTCTGGCCATGACATTGTCAAGGGCATGACTCTAGTTGCTCCCAGCTACCACAGCCTAAGGAAAGAGGATGCTGACAAAGTGCAGCAGAAAAGCAAGGATGTGATATGTTGGGACAGGAGAGAAGATGACAGTCATCAAAAAGCAAAGGGTCACACTGGTAAAGAACCACCTCTGGCCGACTAGAGCCTCAAGTGCAGGCGGGACGCTCGCAGAACTCCTGTGCCACAGCCGGCCTTCAGAGACTCCTGACAGGGAGCGGCTCAGGGGAGTGACACTAAAGATGGGTTACCTCAGTCATAAAATAGTAGTAGAAGAAACAGAATTTGAAGGATTTTCCAGCAGTAAAAATCCAGAGGCAGTCAACTCTACTAGTTAAACACATTCTGCTTCATCCTTCAAATCCCCATAACATATTCCAAGACATAATAATTTTCCCTGGACTGATTCCTTTCTTTAATTTGCATCAAGATCTTTTCTTCTGCTCATGTATCCTTTCATTTACTCAGCAAGCACTTACTGTTCACCTACTACATGTCTTGTACTTTTTACTTTCAGTGAGGGTAGTGATGAGGGGTAAACACACTTCACTCCCTCAAATCACTGAAAGGTTTTTCCTTAGCTATTTCCTCCTTGTTGATAAACCTGATTCTTACCTACGATCTTTCTTTCAAAGTCTTATTTCTAAAATTCCAGTAATCTTAGTAGGCTTCTTTTTATTCATACATTCAATAAACATTTACTGAGTTCCTGGTGTGCATATTGGGGGACACCGGACAGGCGCCTACCCTCATGGAGCACGCATGCTCAGGTCCCCCCAGTTTCCTCTGAGGATGCCGCAGCTCTCCTGTGCCACAGACCCAGGCGCTGGGCCCAGAGCTCCAGGGCCAGTCTGACTCTCCCCAGGAAGGGGGGGCAGCGAACAGTGAGATTGGTTTCAACTGAAGGGAAGAAAGAATCAATTCCTCTTGAAGGTCAGGTGTTCTGAATGGTGCAAGTGTGGAAAGAAGGCCTTGAGGTAGGAGTTTCGTTATCATTTTAAGTCTATGTTTAAAATGAGAAAAGATCTTTGACCTGAAATTTTTTTCCCATTGCCAACAGGCTCCCCTGAAGGACACAAGCTCAAGAAAGTAAATCCCTTGGAAGTTATAGAAAAATCACATGGATAATAGTTAACCTTTATTGACAGCTTAACAGGCACTGTTCTAAATGCATTCTGTTTATCTTCAAGTATGTCCTGCTGATGTTCCCACATATACAGGAGGAAGCTAAGACACAGAAAGGTTAAAAAAAATTCCAAAGATCACTCTGCTGAAAACTGTAGAGCTTGACTATGGCCCAGGGCAGTCTGACTCTGGGGCCCATCCTGTCAGGAGATACTTTCCATGCATTTGCAGTCTGCTTCCCAGCTCAAGAATCAGACAAACCCTGACTGTAGAAAATGGAGTCCCACCAATTGTCCCAGTGGGTGACAATGAATTCCCACTGTGCTGCAGAGCCAAAGAGGACCAGAAAGCCAGGAACCCCAAGAGGCGTGCTCTTACTCGTTTCCCTTTTCCACAGTCTTTCTTTCTTCTCCTCTTCTCTCTCAATTATTTTTCCCTTTATGAGAACAAAATCTTCCCTCAAATGGCCCCATCAATTTCCAGAGGGCATGAGCTCCCACACACAGAATGCCAGGGCAACTGGCAGACCCACGTAGGGGGACAATGCCAGGAGTGTCTGCAGCTGAAGCGGTTGAGGGGAGAGGCCCAGGGGGCCTGGGAATCACTCAGGCAGACTGCTCACCGAGGCAAACTCAGGAGCGGAGGGCCCAGAGCCCACAAATGCCATTCAGAAGTGCACAGGTTTATGCTCCATGTATATGTGGTAAACACTCCAGAACTTGTATTTTTCCTAGAAAAGTATCAGTGGAAGGAAAGAGAAGAGAGCAGAGTTCATTTTGGATTTCACCCTAAGGGCTAAGTTTCCTTCCTAAACCACAGCTTCTCATGTACTAACATCTGTGGTACATTATTTCACAACAGCTGTTTCCTGGACGCTCTTCCTCCTGCCTTTACAATTATCTTCTTAAGTTTTGCCAAGCCGAGTGTTCCCCTCTCCCCTTGATTTTTGTCTGTCTGCTCATTTGCTTTAAGATCTCATAAAATTCATGATTCTCTGGCTTATCCGTTGCCAATGAGTCTCCATTACTCTTTCATGTTTAAACATGCCATTAAAAATGCTTTAAATTTTTGAACTATTTTTATGAAAATCTTTACAAAGTGTATTATATCTAACTCTATCCCCTTAAACAGTAATGTATGTCAAATTTAGCCTGTATTATTGTTTACTAAAACATTTTAGTGTTAACAAAAAAGTACTTACTAAGTGATGTTCTTGGAAGCCAGAAAAACATAAGGGAAAAGTGGTCTTTCATTGATTCCAAAGTATTTATAATTGATTTTTTTTAGTCAGTCCTGTAGTTTTTTCCTTGCTGTTTATTCTTACTGCAACATTACAGTTCTTTATAGCTACTCTTCCTATTCCTATAAGTCAGAGAAAAGCTGATTACTGTTTTAATTAAATCAAACCAATTTTACATCCAATTCTAATGTCTACCTTCAGGTCTGATGATGTTCTAAAACTGTGCTATCCAACTCGGCAGCCACTAGTCACACATAGCTATGAAACACTCGAAATGTAGCTACTATGGTTAAAGAACTATATTATTGTTTCATTTAATTTTAATTAAGCTCAATATGGTTATTATAAAACTTCTAAGTACATTTAGATCAACTTGGGTACACTTTCTAATGAAAATTTAACACTTGACTATATATGTATAAAATATACATCAAATTTTGAAGACTTAGAATGAGGAAAAGAATGAAAATACTGCATTAACAAGTTTTATATTGATTACATGTTGAAATTATAAGATTTTGGATACATTTACTTTAGGTAAACTTTACTTTTAAAGTTAATTTCACTTGTTTCTCTTTACTTTTTTAATATGGCTAGGAAAAGCTTTAAAAGTATGTATATATGTAGTTTCTGTCACATTCCTACTGGACAGTGCTACTGTAAAGACCTTACTCAAAGCAGGGCCCCCAGCACATAAATAAAATAAGTGAATGTGTTTCAGGAGCCTGTTTTGAATGTGGACTCTCGGGCTCATCTAGACCTACTCAGTTAGCATCTTCCTGTTAATAAGATTTCCCAGGCAAATCTTAAAACCAGCCAAAGGCACTAGAGAGTGTCTAGAAAGCTTCTCAAACTGTGAAGAACAACTGCTTTTTCTTTCTAATCAATGATAGGCTACTGTTTGTTAAATATAAAAAATGAACTTTTATAAAAAAGAAAATAAAAAATGTACAAAATATAATAGATATTACAATTTTCATAGAATAAGAAATCATAAAATTAATTTCAATAAATGTCATTAAACACAAAAGAGAAATAAGAGAAAGCGATTACCAAAATGGACATACTGTTTTTGAAAATGTACACAATAAGCAGTTAATACAGAGAAGAGAGACTCACTGTTACACTTGTACTTTTTGGACAAAACATTTGTGTAAGATAGCACTTCTCCATATTAAGCATTGGCAGGCACACTTTGAATGCACTCTAATGCTATTATCCAAGGTTCTTACTTATCAATATATGTAATCTGGATTGAGTGGATTACAATGCTCCTCACAGAGAAAAATGTAAATTTAAACTATGTCTAAGTATTGCTTAATCGTACTTAGAGTAGAGAAATAAGGCTAACAGGATTATGTTGATTGGAACAGAAGAAGAGATTTAAAGTAATCTCAGCAAATTCAAAGTATTCTTTTTTAAAATTTTATCTTCAATCTTTCATCAGTAATCAATTTAAATGATTTATCCTATAATGTTATAGTTAAATATAAGATTTCTTCAATAAAATAAAATGATTGCAGATTTTAAGCACTTTAGGATAGCAATTTCAAATTAAATTTAAAACATCACACAGTATAATGCAGTTCTAGTGCATGTGATTAGTGCACAGCTCGAACTCCATGCAGTTCAACAATCAAGTTAGACAAGCCACCAAGACTGATCTATCCAAGACCACATGCTTGGATATGGAGCAATGTCAGACTATTGCTATAAATGGTGCTAAATGCTTACTCTTGATTTCTCATTAATCTTGTCACAGATTAGCAACAGCCAGTTCATACTGGTGCTGCTCCACAGACTACTTTTGATTAGCAGTGAATTAATATCCAAGCAGAATCAAAGATCAAGATGCAAATAGTCATCTTTCTCAGAAGCCTTTTAGCTTCCAGCTTTCTAGCTATGTTCTGATTAAATGGGACTGTTGGATGGGGGCTTGCAGATAAGGAGGTGATTATAGTCAACTCGTATCAAATGATGAGATCAGTAACACTAACTGAAATCACAATTAATTTATAATTTTTGTCTCTATGACTGATGTACATGTCATGCAATTCTAGATCCACACCCTTCAGGAAAACAGAGTAAGTTATTCCCATACATGATATCTGTGTTCATATTTCCCCTTGTCCACATATATAAAGTAATTTTTATTTCACTGGAAACAGAAACTACATAGCCAAGATGGTAAATAACAGTAAAATATTGAGGATCTTCCCACTGAAACCAGGAGAACAATCCTCCAAAACACTATCCAAGACAGAGGCAATGTTTAGTGAAGACATTACTTATATTCTTATTACTTAATCTTTGGCAATATTATAAGATGTTAATGTTTATTAATTATTCAAGTCAAAACAGTGGCTAGGAAACTGGTTACAGGATGCTATGCACACAGTTTTCCAAGAATGTATGTTCAACTGGTCTTGCAAATTCTATGCATTCTACCTTACTACTATCAAACAAATCCCTACTCTGTGTTTCAACTGCCATTACCTCTGCTCAAATCTTTATTTAGCATCAAATAAATTTGTAATTTAAGCTGTTAACTAGTTTTCTTCTCTTTTTTTGAGCCCTCTCTAATTCATCTTTTGTAGAACCAGTATCTTTCCAAAATTTAACAGGAATCGCTTCCATGTTTAAAATATTCAGTACATTGCCTTCCTATAAAAATCCAAATACCTTAATATTGACTACAAAGCCTTCATAATACCAAACCCACTTCTCCATAATCTTTTCAAGAATATTCCGTGAAAGCAAAGTGCCTAGGAACTGTTCATAATTCCAAAACTGCTTCCAAGCTTTTGTCTATTTCAATATTCTCCTGTACCTTGCAGTAATTGTGGTTGCAGGGGGACAAGTGAGTTCGGCCCAGGTTTATTTGTTAGCATGTAATGAATAGAATAATAATTTTGACCATGCAGGTATACTAGGGCCCAATGTTCATCATCTTCCAAATGCAGAATAGCAATTCCCATTAGAAAGATGGCAGGTAGCATGTATCACCCGTATCATTTTAAGCTTGATCAGTGTTTTAGACTTCTAAAAAAAATTATCATCGGTGTGTGTGTGTGTGTGTGCTCATGTGTGTGTGTTCTTCTTATAGGAACACATTGAGGAAGGAAGAGCCAGTCTCTACAAGTCTGTGGTATCCAACAGCAGCAAAGAGATGTCCTGTTACTCAGATTTTCCATTCCCAGAAGATTATCCAAACTTTATACCCAATGATCTATTCCTAGAATATCTCAAACTGTATGCAAAGCAGTTCAACCTTCTGAAATGCATTCAATTCAAGGTGAGAAACAAAACATCAATTAGTAGTTAGAAAGTATTTCCCTACCTAGTTCCCTACCTACCCTACTATGACCTATATCTCTGTTAAAGGAACTATTCCTAAAGAGAAAGCTCATTCTACTATCTGTGTATAACAGAACTCCATGTTCTGCAGATTACATGCTGAACTGGCAAGATTAATGACACCTTTTCTAGTGGACAGAGTTGCTAACACAAATGTAGACATCCAATAAGCCTTTTGAATACTATAAGCCAAACAGTGAACTCATTTAGAAGAGACTTTAGAAGCCCATTTTTCTGAAAACTCTGGAAAAGAGGCAGGAAAGTCTGCTTAGTGAATTTTTTTTCTTTTAAATTTGACTTGTATTAGATTTACTGTAAATGCAATTCCCAATCATTAATTTCCTAAATCAGAACCTAGTATGTATGTGTCCTCGATGAAAACAAAACTAGACTCTTTAACCTTTGGACCACTCCCAAGATATTCAGGCCATAAGGTTACCACTTTTCAATAGCTCTTTAGACCTGGGAAAATTTCAGCAACATATTCATATGAGACTTTTTACAAGCTAAGATAATTAGTACTAATTTGATCTTTGTAATTATTTGTGACCTATATCTCTGTTAAAGGAACTATTCCTAAAGAGAAAGCTCATGTGAAATAAGGTACATAACAGGAAGACATCAGAAACCTAGATTATAATCTTGATTTTGTCCCATGCTGTGAGAATTTGAGCAAATCAATTAAGATTTTTGGATTCCTACCACTTCTCTAAGAAACCCTTCCCAACTCTAGGCTTAGAATACTTCCATTCAAGAAATCATGATGAGGCTGATAACCTGATTAGGATTCTACGGCTCTGCTTATTAATTTGTTTAGTCCGTACTCTCAAACTTTTGAAATGCTAACTGGCACATCAGCCAGAGCCACTAAGGGCTCTTAGTGGAATCAACTGTTAATCACCCCTGTAATTCTTTTTCAGACCAAAGTTTGCAGTGTAACAAAATGCCCAGATTTTGATGTCTCTGGTCAATGGGAAGTGGTCACTCTGCATGAAGGGAAGCAAAACTCAGCCATCTTTGATGCTGTCATGGTTTGCACTGGTTATCTCACTAATCCTTACTTGCCACTAAATTCCTTTCCAGGTACAGCATTTTCTACAAATGAATTTAAGTTGTCTTAGGGGACCCATCTTGATAATTCACTGGTCTGGGGATGAACTCTTATCACTTCTTTATGAAATGGTTAAAATTTTTTTTGTTTTTGGTTTTTGAGGCAGGATTTCACTATGTAGTTCAGGCTGACCTTGAACTCATAACAATCCTCTGCCTCAGTCTCCCAGGTGCTGGGGTTACAGGTGTGTGCCACCCTGTCCAGCTAAATGGTTACATTTTTGAGGTAAAAGTTTTTTCCTAGCCAGCACTTTTCCTACCCAGCCAATTTTTGGCTTCTGTACAAACAGAAGAGAATAATGGATACCTTACTGAACAGACTTATGCTTCACTAAGGTTCCACGTCCCTCTTAATGAGAGACGTCACTCAGACATCTTCTGAAACACGCGACTCTAAGCGAGGTGCTCGTATAGCGGCAGCTGCACATTGCCAAAGGTGACCTTAGAGGCCACAAAGGTCAATCTGTGAGTAAATAAAAAAGTACTTCGATTTTTTTATTTGTTTTGTATGAGTAATAGCAATTACCTAAATCAGAGAGGTTCATGGCGCTGCATCAATGGTCAACAGGGCAATGAATCCAGGAGGACAAGTTAATAAATCTTTGTGTATTAGTGTCTTTATCTTACTTTCGCAAGCATGACTAATGTTAAATAATGCCAAATTTCAATCGGATTTCAACTCGAGGGAATAGAAAATGCAGTAGTTAGTCTATTTCACCTACAGTAAACATTCAAAGAGTCAAAACTTGAGGAAACTTTCCTCCAAATCACCTAAATATATAGCCTGGCATGATCCCAAAACTCATATGATACTAAACTCATGCTCCTCCTCCAGGGGTCCCTTAAGTCAGGTCAGAGTAGGATAAAATAGTTCCTGAGAATAGAATCATTGAGTGGAAAAGACTCAAGTTCAGTCTTCTCCCTAATGCAGGAAGTTTTTCTCAAACATCTCTGACAGAGACTCAGAAGTCTCTGCTTGCACACATTCAAAGATAGACTCTCATTAACCCACAAGACAACAGAACCCTTCATGAGCTCCTGCCTGCTGAGCCAAGCCCAGAGCAGCCAACTTCTCCATTCTCTCAGGAAGAAGTACCTGACAGAGGGTAACCAAAAATCCAGGAAGTTCCACAGAATAGGAAAATTTCATTTACTCAATACCTACAGTATAGGACACTAGGTATTAAGAATACAAAAGCAGATATGACAGCATGCAGCGTGTACTGAAGGGAGTCCAGGAAAGAAACAGTCCACATGTGACCTGCATTGATACCAACACTCATGCTCAGTTAAACTCACACCTACCTTTGTCCTCAATCTGCCCCAGCTCATGTCAGATTAGGATAAATCATACTCCGTAAGCAACTAAACTAATGTACTCAGTTTGAGTGGAATGATGTTGGGATTCAGAAGGTATACCGCTAAGGTACACAACTAAGTAGTTTGTGTTCTTTGGCCTCCCTCTTCACCTTTCTAAGCCTCTTTTTTCCACCCACAAATTGATGGGCTTGCATAACTTTACCCAGTAGTGTGCATCACAAATCAAGATTATTAGATTTGCCAACCTTTTTAATTTCCATTTTACCAGGTGTTACCAATCTGAAATCCCTGGATAAATGATTGTCAAGGACCCTTTGAGCACTAAGGTTCTGTGATTCTAGATTTGAAATGGAGTCCTCCCAATCCCACCATCCCTCCCTGCCTTCCAACAGACTTGCTGAGACTATACAAAATCCTTGAGGTGTTAACTGTGACAAAAGTTTAAATTCACTCAAAATATAAAACACATGTATTGCGAGTTCTAAAAGCAAATCCAAAGAAAGTAAACCAAAAGTCTCAGTATATATAGTTGGTATCACAGGTAAAATAGATGCACAATTTCCCAAAATGATTACCTTTGTTCATTTAGCTATAGTATATATTTTGATGCTTCTCAACACAGCCACATTTACGTCATACAAATTTGTACTCTGTCCTCCTACAAGGTAGGAGGGCAAAGTATTAGTCCATAGGAAATTCCACCACACAGTCTCATTGCTGTCCCTCTGTGACCCAAAGCAATCTGATCTTGAGAGAATCTATGGTAGTATAAGAATCTAGAGATAATTCTGATTTTCCTTAGGCTTTTCCAGCTTTACTTTCTCAGCAGTTCTCTGATCGTATCAGATTTCTGTACTGAGTTAATATTTGAACTTGATTGCATCCTTGCCAAATTCTAAATGTTCTGGCTCATGGATAGTTTTAACCAGGATTCATGCTAGAGTTCTAGTGAGTCCAGGTGAGCTTAAGAGCAGCCAGCAATTCCAAAGGAAGGCCACTTCCCACGAGCACACGTATCTATCCCCAGAGAATCTAGATCATTTTTTCATCTTAGAAAAACCAGGTTCTTTATTCAGGACATACTACTGATTGTGTAATATGGCTTTGAAAGTATTTTCAAAAGCTCTCCATTTGCTCTGAATGTCTCAATGAGATTTGGCACCAACTGCCTGAGACATCTACAGCAGTTATCCCTGTAGACATAACACTGGTGTCACGGACACAGCCCTTTCTTCTCTGTGCCAACTCTGCTCACTCAGCAAACTCAGCCTGAGTTACAGTTAGTACCAAAGTAAATTACTACTAGTGAACTTCTCCAACTCACGCGGACCTTTGTGAACAAGGAACGTGTTTCATTGATCTGATTTTGCTCACATCGTCTAACAGTGCCAGGTACATAGCAGATGTCCACAAAAGCCTGCTGAATAGAGGCACTGATTCTAGTTCCCTTTAAAGTCTTTGCTCTTGCTACTAGTTTATGAAAAGTACTACAGTAGATATAAATCAAGCATCAGTAAGTAGAATACCATCATTCCATTGACTTCATCAGCCTTTAAATGGCAATGACTCCTTATACTTTTGCTTAACATTGCTTTATGCCCTGATATTTTGACTTAGTAGTTAATCATCTAGTAAGACAACTAGAGGCCTATTTAGTGAGATGGAGTTATTAACTATCTTTACCTATAGTTATATTTTGGAAAGTCATGTATTCATATTTCATACTTCATCAAACTTAAGTCTACTGGTAAAAATAATTTAAATCATGTGTCAAAGGGATATTATCAACTAAAAATCATTTGTTGACTTCATAAATTCCCCCCTCGTCTTTGTTTCTTCTGCAGGTATAAATACCTTCAAAGGCCAGTACTTTCATAGCCGAGAGTATAAACATCCGGACGTATTTAGGGACAAGAGAGTGCTTGTGGTCGGAATGGGAAATTCTGGCACAGACATTGCTGTGGAGGCCAGCCACCTGGCAAAAAAGGTACCATTCTTGATATCGTTTAATGAAGAGTCTTATCTCAAAATGCACATCTCAAGAAAATACTATTTGACACCAGGATAAATGTTAAAGATTTAAAATGCCAACATCCAAAACTTTTTTCCTCTGGTGGCACTGGGGATTGAATGCCGGGCCTTCATACTCAACTACAGGCCCAGATGCCCTTTTTTAATTTTTTTAAATTTTAACATAGAGTCTTGCTAAATCTCTAAGTCACCCAGACTGGGCTCAAATTGGTGATCCTCCTACATCAGTCTGTCAGAGTGTTGAAATTACAGGTGTGTACAACCATACTCAGCTACAGCATATTTTGAAAGTATTTATATTGAGTGATCATAAATTTTACCATGAATTCTAGTTGTTGTCTGTCCTCCAAAACCAACTTCTCTGACTTCATGTTCTTATTATTTTCCTTACCATCCAAAAAAAGCTGCGAGACACAGGTGCTTTACTCATGCCCATCCTGATCATTTTTCCTTGTTAAGGTTTTGCCATTTGTCTTTTCTCTCCTTATTTATTACCAGACCTCACACTGAAACTTTTGCATTGTCTTCTGAAGCATAATTATAGAGTTAATATTTATTGAAATAATGTTTGCCAAGCATTGCACTAAGTGCTTTTTACTGCATTACTTCAACTAATCATCAAAATAAGCCACCAAAGTAGATAAAATCAGTATCCCTGACCACAGATGGAGAAACTAAGGTTGAGAGAGGTCAAGTCACCTGTCTAATGTCATATCACTAGTTAGTGGTACAGCCAGCCCTCAAACACAACTCTTTCTGACGCAAAGCCCATGCTCCCAACACTTCGCTTTATCCTGGCACCTCTCCCCACAGTCCATCCCTGCACTCTCAACAATTCATGCAGAACCTATCCACCAACAAGAAGTCCTCTGTATAGTCTGTCCCCACAGGATACTCTCATGTTGAAATACTAATAATTCCTCTCACCCACGTGAGTCAGACATAGTGCTTGTGTTAACTTTTGTTTCAAGAGTTGTTTTCTCTTCTTTGGCAAATTGCTAAATTTCTTGAAATCGGTTAATGAGTCTGTCAATCAATGAACCAATCATTAAGTCCTTTTTTCTGAAAGGTTCACACAGGTCCATCCACTATGACGGCCAAATGTGGGTGACATATTATTATTATCATTGTTTCTCTAATCATCTGGAAATTTCCTCAGTCAGAAAACATACTTTTGGAACCAGGTGCAATGGCTACTCAAGAGGCTAAAGCAGGAAGATTACAAGTTTAAGGCCAGCCTGGGCAATTTAGTGAGACCCTTTTGAGACATAAAATACAAAATCAAAAGGGAAGGGGATATAGATGAGTGTGAGGTCATGGGTTCAATCCCTAGTACCACAAAAAGGAAGAAGAGGAAGAGGAGAAAGAGAACATGCTGCTTTGGCAGACATTTTATTTCTGTATTAGCAAACTGTCCTTGACCTAGAACACAATTCATATGTAACAAAATATCTCATCTGCTTTGGCATCAAGACACAGAGAGGCAAGAGCACCACACCAGAGTGCATGTCAGAACCACCTCCGGGCAGGGCACTCTTATCACACATTCCAGAGCTGTAAATGCTTCGTGATGTCACAAGGTCACACGAAAACACTAACACTGTGGCTGTGCCCTTCATGTCCCAGTTTGGTGCAAGAAAAACCAACCTGTTAAGTCGATTGTTTTGTATCAGCAAGGTAACTATTTGTTAACTAAATTTTTTGCTTTCCAAACAGTTGTACAGGAAAAATCCTTATTGGATAGATATCAAAACAAACATTAGCTTTAGTGAACCCAGTCAGCTACTAACCTAAAGAAACCATCTGTTGAAAAAAAAAAGAAAAGGAAAAAGCAAACACCCAAACTAATGGTGTATCACTGAATTTTACTGCCAGTTAAGCTGGTGGTTTGTATTGAAATTACATTCACAGACATCTCCAAATTTCTGCTCCTCACTGTTCTTATTGGCTACAATTACAGTAGACAGAACTGTATTTGACTGTTCATTGTCTTCTTGGCTGACTCTTCAAGTGCCACAGGACTTGCCATAGTAACTCCAGCCTGCCAGCTACGTGCTCATTAACATGTCCTAAGATGTATTAATACTTCCTATATTCACACTATTATTCCGAAAGAATAACTTTCAAATAGGAGTTTTAAAAACCTAGGCTATTGGTATTTTGATTGGCATTGCATTAAATCTGTATAGTAATTTAGAAAGTATGGCCATTTTCACTATGTTGGTTCTTCCTACCCAGGAATACAGGATATCTTTCCATTTTCTGATATCCCTTTCAATTTCCTTTTTTAGAAAATTATACTTTTCAATGTAAATAAATTCCTAAGTATTTCATTTTTTTGATGCAATTGTGAAAGGTGTATCTTCTGTTATTTCTTTCTCAGTGAGTTTGTTATTCGTATATAGAAATGCTATTGATTTTTGGGTGATACCATAGCAATATATGCACAACCATGTTTACAGCAACACAATTTGTAATAGCTAAGTCTTGGAAACAACCTAAATGCCCAACAACTAGTGAACGGCTAAAGAAGAGGTGGTTTTTCTACACAGCAGAGTACTACTCCGCCATAAAAAAGGATAAGCTAGAGACATTTGTAGGTAAATGGATGTACTTTGAGAACATACTCTTAAGCAAAATAAGTCAGACACTCATGAGTACACATCGAATTGTTTCTCTGACATGAGTAAACATAAGGGTAAATAAGGTCAGAGAGGTGTAATAGATATTACATAAAATGAAGATAATATTGGAAAGAGAGGAGAACTAGAAAGGGGGAAGGGGAAAAGAAAGAAGGGAAAAAGGAAAGAAAGAGGAAAGGGAAAAAATGGAAGAATATAAATAAACCTGCTATAAATAGGGAAGGGGGAACGGAAGGGAGTGGTGGGGAAAACCAAGATACATCATGTACAGATACAAAATAACCACAATGAATGTGAACATTATGTATACAACGTACCAATACATGTTCCTGGCAAAAAAATAAAACTAAAAAATAAAAACCTAGGCTATCTTGTCAAGGGTGTATTTCGAGGGTGTCTTTCAATTCCTTACTCTTCTCATGTCTCTTTGATTGCTTCCAGGTGTTCCTCAGCACCACTGGAGGCGCGTGGGTGATCAGCCGAGTCTTTGACTCAGGCTACCCCTGGGACATGGTATTCATGACACGATTTCAAAATGCATTCAGAAATTTTCTTCCAACTCCAATTGTGACTTGGTTGTTGGCGAAAAAGATGAATAGCTGGTTCAATCACGCAAATTATGGCTTAATACCAGAAGACAAGTAAGTGCGACATATATACCAAAGGCTGTTAGGGAGATGGAAGCTGAATCTTTCCGGTGGTGATAAAAACCATGCAATATTATGCCCATTTGCTTGGAGGTTCAAAATTTTCCATACACATTTACTAGTGATAATAATAGCTAGCCGTTCTTAAGTGCTCGGTAAATGAAATTATGTATTTAACTCTTTAGGGTAAGGATGATTAGGAATACGCCCCCTTCCATTGTGGGAAAACTGAGACTTACCCAGATTTAGTCACTTGCCCAAGCTCATTTAGTAGTGAGAAAGCTCTGGGATCTTGGTGAGTTTTCAGTTGCAGCAAACGAAAGCAAATAATTTGTCTATGATTTTGTTGACAAAAACAATACACTTGCATCGTTTCATTGCCCTGGAAAAACTGAATCCTATGGTTGTCCTTTCATCTTTCTGGTGGCAAGACCTTCTTGCCTTGGTCAAGATGACCTTAAGTTCAGTCTGTCGCTTTAGTTATAACCTATGATTTAACCAATTACCAAGAACCAAACGTTTTACTTCCTTATTCATTAAATCCATGCAGTGAAAACCCATTACCAGGTGGTACTACAGCAGAGAGATCCTGTCCATTTTCCCTCAAAATTCCACTCTGGAGTCCCACACGGGAAAGAGGTCCCACGCCATCACCGAGGGCACAGTCTCCCCTTCATCAGTGTGCTTCTGCCTTCTTCTTCATACTTCTCCCATTTTATTGTGTCTTTTTTTTTCTTATTTCTTATCTTCTGTCTTCTACCTTCAGGCTTCTCAGGGGCTTTGACTCTTTCCACCACAGTTCTTCTACAATAAATTTTATCTAGCCTCAATGGTGACTCACAGGACTAAAGAATTATAACTCTTGTCTCTTTCTGAGGTAGTTAATCCTTTACCATTTCCAAAGTTCCTACATCTATACTATCATATGCAGCATATGCTCTTTCGTTCCTCCCAGTGGCCTAAAGATGCCAAGTTGTTAGTAGCCCTATTTTATAAATCGGTGGAAGAAAGCCCACAGCGACCACACAACTTGCTCCAGCTCTGTTAAGCTGAAATACAACTGGAAAAGAAACCACTCTTACCAATTCTCACATCAGTGCCATTTCTTTTGTACTACGCTGTCTCTTCTGTATATTCAGCAGAAGCCAAACATGCCACAGCTTATAGAAAACCAGCTCACACCGTGTTACTCTTACAATTCCTACACAGCCAGAAAAGGATGTCTATTCTTGCTCCTCTTGAACACAGACCTGTGTTCCTTCAATAATTGCTTTCTAAGAGAGAATACCAGATAGAGCATCCAACAGCTCTCATCAGATGTGGAAGTCCCTGCTTTTCCTTGTAGCCTTTCAACCTTAAACTATCTCTAGAATGACAGCGATAGCTAAACATCAGCAAAAGAAACAGAAGCTAGAGAAAGTTCTTTCGCTTCTAAACTCTAGTAAATAGGAGATATATTTTATAATCCTTGGACATTATGAGTCCTTCCCACAGAAGTAACATCTCCCCACACAGGCAACTCATCCATCCAAGGGCGAGCCTCAGCATGGAGAGAGGAAGGGAAAGAGAGAGGGGGAGGGCCACATTTTTCACCAGGAGATCTCTTTCCTCTCCTGTCTTGGTTAGGATTCAGCTGAGAGAGCCTGTGCTAAATGATGAGCTTCCGGGTCGTATCATCACTGGAAAAGTGTTGATCAAGCCAGGCGTAAAGGAAGTGAAGGAAAATTCTGTTGTATTTAACAACGTCCCAAAGGAAGAACCCATTGATGTCATTGTCTTTGCCACTGGATACACCTTTGCTTTCCCCTTTCTTGATGAGTCAGTGGTGAAAGTTGAAGACGGCCAGGCATCACTGTACAAGTACATCTTCCCCTCACACCTGCAAAAACCAACCCTTGCTGTTATTGGCCTCATCAAACCCTTGGGCTCCATAATACCCACAGGAGAAACACAAGCTCGGTGGGTTGTTCAAGTCCTGAAAGGTAAGTAGATGAGAAATAGCAGGGTGCTTGTTTTCGGTTTGCTGTGGGATTTTGGACACTAGAAAATTTGAGACTGTTATTTGGCTCCTATTTAAAAACAAGAGTCTTTAAAAACAGGATCCATTCGATTGTACACTGAATCCAAACTATACTGTCATAATGACTTGTACTATCACTAGCAGAAATGATAAATCAGGGGTCAAAAATTATAAGCTGTGTCTTCTTGTTATTTTTATTGAATCAAATAGTTCATTTAAAATTTAAAAGCTCAGTCAACTGAAAGGCAAAAGTGAGTCAAACCAGTTGTGTGATTCTGTCATCTCAAGTAATTAGTGACATGACCAGACACTTGTCGCTTCAGTTGGTGGCGCTGATACCAGGAGAGTTGACTCAGAGTACTAGAAATGAAAGACGAGCAGATGCAAAACATTTTATCCATCAGTAAACACCTAGACTGACAGTTAAATCACATCTTCCATTTGCTTATTTTATAGGTGTTAGTATGCTGCCACCCACAAGTGTCATGACAAACGAAGTCAATGAGAGGAAAAAGAATAAGCACAATGGGTGAGTGAACTCCTTAAGCACCCTTTTTGAGTCATAACTGAAACTGTCAACACAATAGCAGACAGAAGGGAGTGACACTGCAGAAAAGGGAAGCCTATGAGACTTTGAAGGAAAAGAACCAGATCCTTCACAGGAAAGAGGAAGAAAGGGGAAATGGAGAAGTTCTAATTTCCCAAGAATAATCACGGTAGACCATGGTTATCTGTCATCACAGAGAGTCTGGAATCCAGACCAAGCAAAACTAACCCTCACCTGCCCGATTCATCATTCCACCCTCTACCTGCAATCATCAGCCAAATGGCTCTGCACACTACAGGTGTCTGTTCACTCAGTCATTCGACAGGTCTGTGTCTGCTCTACTGCTGTTAAGCAGACTGCTGTTCCAGAGCAGGCGTCAGCCAGCAGCCGCTTGTGGGCCAGATTCACCGACCTGGGTTTTGCTTCTCATTTCCAAATAGCTGTAGGAGAAAAAGAAGATTTTGCAATATGTGACCATCACATGAAATTCAAACCGCAGTGGCCATAAAGTTTTGTTACAATCCATGCATGTTCGCCCTTCATACATCATCAGTGGCTGCTTTCAAGTTACCACAGCAGAGCTGACTAGCACAGAGAGAGACTCTAACATGGCCCTCCAAGCCCACCACATGGCTTTTCGTAAAATAAATGCGTTGGCCCCTTCTCTAGAAGACAGGTCACTCCTGTGATCTGTTCTGTGGCTGCCACTCAAGGACCAGAAACCAGCGAAGGCAAAAGACCCGCCAATCAACAAAAGTATCTCAGATTTTATCTGTTTTACTGTTTGCCTGTTTGGGGCTTCAGTGTAAATTTTTACTTGAAAAGCAAAAGGGTTCTGTAACAGAAGAAAAAGTTTTAAAATCGCTACACTTAAGGAAAATGTCATCATTTCTTTCATTCTTATATATCCCCAAATTTAAGTATGCTCGATCCTTCTCAAAGTGCCAAATTCTAAGAAAACAGAAGCATTCTAGATGTCTCTTCTTTATTCTCAACTTACACCACAATCTGACCTCTGTTATGGAACTGGTGTAACAGATAATTAAACTTCTTGTCACATTGGTCAGTGAATGATTCCAGGGCCTGTTACTAGCATCACCAAGAATCCTACCAGCAGGAAGTCTGTGACTCTTCATATTATACAAATGCAGTAACAACTGAGTTTTAAGAAACAGAATAAATGTGTTCAAAGACACTACAAATCTGGTTCACTACAGCATTACTTGTAACAGAAAAAAAAAATTGGAAACATCCTAAATATGTATCAGCAAGAGAAGCAGCTAAAAGGGTTGTAATAGAGATAGACTAGAAACTGCAATGTATCAGTGAAAAAACAATAAAGTAGACTTCAATAGATTGATATTGAAAATATCCATAATGTATGGCTAAGGAAAAAATAAAGTAGCATAAAAATGTGAGCAGAAAATTTTAACCACAATGTGATTTTATTTGTAATGCAATAAAGAAGATTTGTAAGGACATACAACAAACTAGAAAGAGTCCCTACCTCGGGGGACGTGTGTGGACTTCAAAGACTGAGAGGGGAGATGTTTATTTTATTCTTTCTACTTCCTATTGTTTGACGTTTTTCCCTTGTAACTATGATGTATTGCTTTTTATACATGAATAAAAACATAAAGATAAAAAAAGAAACAGAATGAGACTATAGCTATCATTAGATACACTATGGACATAAAGGAGAGAAGACAGAAACCATTTCAAATTTTGCAGCGGCATTTATTTGCTTTGGATGAATGTTCAGAGATTATCTTTACTTGCTGTAAGATGACAGTAATTTTATCTTTTTGTCTCCCCCCCATCTTCTTTTTATAAAGGTATGGCTTGTGCTACTGCAATGCTTTACAATCAGATTACGTCACATACATAGACGAACTCCTGACCTCTATCAAAGCAAAACCCAATCTGTTCTCTATTCTGCTGACGGACCCACATCTGGCTTTGACCATCTTCTTTGGCCCGTACTCGCCATACCAGTTCCGCTTGACTGGCACAGGAAAATGGGAAGGGGCCAGAAAGGCCATCATGATGCAGTGGGACCGAACATTCAAGGCCACCAAAACCCGAACCGTAGAAGAATCCCCATCTCCCTTTGAAAGTTTCCTTAAACTGTTTAGCTTTCTGGTTTTGCTTGTGGCTGTTTTCCTGATTTTCTTGTAAGTAAAAGAACTCCTGTAGGCTGGGGATTTAGCTCAGTGGTTAGAGCACTTGCCTAGCAAGTGTAAGGCCCTGAGTTCGATCCCCAGCACTCCCCCAAAAAAGTTTCAGCTTGCATAGCAGAGATTCAAATCAAATCTACTTCACAGAAAACACCCACCTACACCTGCTCTTCACTCATAATAAATCTCATTTAAAATATGAAAAAAGAATAAAATATGTACTTAAGAATAGACTTAAGTATTCATGGAGATGAAGTATTTGTACATTGAAAACTATAAACTATTGATGAGAGATGAATGGAAAGACATCCCATTGTCATGGACTGGAAGACAATATTTCTTAAGTGTCCACACTACCCAAGGTACTCTACAGATTCAACACTCTCTTCATTGAAGTCCCAATGGTACTGCCTTGTCAATTCAGGCTACTGTAATAGAGGCTAGGTGGTATAGACAGCAAATGTTTACTTTCATAAGATCCAGAGGCTGGAAATTCTAAGACAAAGGCAACTACAGATTCAGCATCTGCCAAGGAGCCTTGTCCTAGTACATACAAAGCCCTCTTCTCATTATGTCTGTGGTAGAAGAGTGAGAGCCAGTCCTGCAGAATGAAGACTATATTGGAAAATAGATCTTTCTCCTCTTATAAGAAAAGGGGTCCACCTTCAAGATCTCATCTAAACCTAATTATCTTCCAAAAACCGCACCTCCTAATAATATCCCATGGAGGGTTATCATTCCAATCTATGAATTTGGGAAAGGGGGCACAAGCATGCAGTTCATACCCAACATTGTCTACAGAAATAGAAAACACAAGCCTAGAGCGCCTAGAAAACAACATAGGGGGAAAGCTTCTTAACATTAGTCTTAGCAATGATTTTTGGCTATGAAATTGAAAATACTAGTAGCAAAAGCAAAAATAGACAAGTGAAACTGCATCAAACTACAAAGACTGTATACAACAAAGGAAACAATAGTGAAAAGGCATCCTATGGGAAGGGAGAAAATATTGAAAATCACATATCTGATAAGAGATTACCAGCAAAAAAAAAATAATAATAAAAATAACCTGATTTAAACATGGGCAAAAGACATGAATGAACATTTGTCAAAAAAAAAAAAAAATTACAAATGGCCACTAGATAAAAGTGCTCATTATCACCAGCCACCTGAAAACACCTTTTAGAATAGCTGTTACCAAAAACAAAGGTATTGGCAAGGATGCGGGGAAATTTAAACTCTTACATGTTGTTCGTGAGCATGCAAAAATCATGGAATTATGGAAAACAGTATAAAAAGTCCTCAAAATTAAAAATAGAACCATCATATGATCCAGCAATCCACTTTTGGGTATGTATTCAAAAGAATGGAAATCAAGGTTTTGAAGAAACGTGCAAATTTGAATCATCGCAGGAGCTATGGAAAAGGAGGAAGTCATTTAGGTGAGCAAGTTTTTCCGTGTCTGGGCTTCTACCCCAAAAGTGTGATTTTAAAGTTCAAGATTTGCAAGGAATTCAGGCAGTAGCACACTTCAGATTCGGTCAGCAGAGGGAGCTAGTGAACTGACTTTGAGAAAGCATAAAATTATTCGTAGATATTCACCTGGGGCCCAAAAAGAATGATTATAGAAGCAGCAGAAGTACAATAGTATTAAGTAGCCATCATTTTTACTTTCTGCACTGAATAAGAAGAAGCCAACACAGCAGACCATCTTAGGTTTTGTGTTCAAGGACATTTTCTGAAATAATGCAGTGCCCGCCTCGCTGCAGAGGCTGCGATTTGGCGCCCTCTGACGGCAACAATGACAACAGCACGGCTTACCACGTGCCGCTCTCACATTTGGGGCTTGGTTTGAACTCTTGACTTTTTGGAGGGTGGGGTTAAGAGGCAGGAGTTGTTTATTTCTTTCCAGTCAAAAAACCGTATTCCAACTCATCGTTTAGCCTTCCTCAGAGAACACTGAAGTGTCAAGACCATGTCGAGGCACCGTTGTTGTTTTGGGTTTTTTTTTTTCCCCTAGAGAATACTTCATGCGATCGCTAGTTTGAAAGGAGAAACAGGTTGCTTTGGTCTTACAGGGAGCACTTGATCAAAATCAGCATTCTGTTTATTCTTCTTTTACATAAAACAAGGAATTTGAGTTGCAAACTGTCTTAGTTTTTTTGTTTTTGTCTTTATTTTTCTTTAGAGACACACACTGTCTTGGCTTTTCGACTTTGAGAAATAATTTGTGTTCAACTATCTGCTCTATGCTAACAAGGTAAGTGCCCTGGATTTCTTTAAAGGGGGAAATATTTCCAGAACCTTCTTCTGCAGAGGATTAATGTTCTCCTTGGAAAGTGCATGCTTTAAGAATGAATGTGATGCTCTTCTAGAGCCTGTGATTAGGGTTAAAGGAACCGAGGAAAGGAGAGACACACACACACCCCACCACCGCCCCCAACCCCTGCCAAGCAAAAGGAAGTTGTAAGAAAACAAAGTTGGAAAAGTGTCACTGAGAATAACAAACAAGGGGCTTCCACTGATTCTAGATTCACCTCTTATATCAGTTTATAAATGACATAGGAATGCCAGGGATTGGGAAACCCAAAATAATACACAGGTGTTGGGATAGGAGATACTGTAACAAAGTAACAGCATACTGGGGTGATCATAAGAAATACTAATTAATCAAATTCCAAACTCAAAGAAATTCTAATTGATTATATGATCTGCAGATTACCCACACATCTCCATGACTCAAAAGAGATTAGAATCGGTCAGATAAGTATAAGTGGTTAGGTGGGATGACTAGTTTTCCTGTTGTACAGTGGTCTGGCTCAGTAGATCAGGACTCCCTTCTGCAAAAAGACTAGTCAAAACTTTTCAACAAAAAACTACTTTATGTTTTGTAGCAAAACTTATAATTTAGAAAGAGCTTGCACCTACCTCCCATACTCCCAACCTTTCAAGCCTCCAGTATTCTTTCCCACCTTTGAATTCACATCTGTTCTTGTTTTGCTTGACACCCGTTATTTGATTTTCAAACCAAAAAAGCAAAGCTTTCGAGCTGGAAAGGAAGAAAACAAAAACTTCTCTAATTTTCTATTTTATGGATGTGGAAAAAAGCACAACAGACAAATGAAGAATTTTGTCCAAGGTTGCCTGCCTGTTAAAGGCAGAACAGTGGAGCTCAGAACTCTGAGTTTCTGGTTTGCTCACAACCTTTCTTTATTGACTTGAGGCTTATTTTAATATGGTTGCTCTCATTCAGAAATTCATGGGCTATAAGTATGGATTAATTTTAAAAGGCGCAAATTCCCAGTTTGTTCCCACTGCCAGTACAGTCCCTAAACCAGTCTTAAAAAGACAAGACATTTCTCCCCAGTCCCTTTTTTATCCAACAGCTTACTCTAAACAGGGCCAAAGAGAGTCTGCAAGCATTTGTGCGCAGGCATGCTGATGTTATAGGACTTGGCACATGTGTTCTTTATGTGTCAGCCTCTCTCCACACAGCAGCATCCTTGAGGGGTGTCATTGTTTCTTTTTTTACTTCTAAGATTTGATTATGTTTGATCAGTACCTAAGTCTTAATCATCTTCGGGCTCCTATGCTTGGCTCAGTACCTGCATTCAGAGGTACCCAGCCCATATCTAGTACTGAATTTGTTGACTACCAGCCCATTCCGTTCGGCATACATCTCACTTCGCCAATGCAGTTAACGACTATTTCTTTTGTGTCATTACAAAGACAGAGCACAACACAGATCTGCCAAATCCAGACCTTTATCTAGTGGCTAGAACCTCAAGTATTTTTTTAGAGGAGCCCATTTATTTGTGGTTAGAAGCTGGCTGGAGCTCCTACATCTCAACCCAGAAAAATCCATCAGAATGTTTGCCTGTGTGCTCCCAAACTTGCGGATGACTTTGCCTGTGTGAGCTGTTTTTCCAGGAAGAATGGAAGAAAGGAAGGAGAAAGCAGAGAAATACAGAATGAACACAGGGGATTATGTACTACTTTCTTCCGTGTAAATAATATCATCTGGTTTAATACTCACATAACCATATAACACGGACATTATTCTCATCTTTCAAATAACACCTCTAAAACTGTTTTAGTAGTTTTTTCAGGGTCATGTGACTAGTCAGTAGCAGGGACAAAGTCGAGCCCAGTTCTGCTAACACCAAAGTCCATCGACCCACAGCCTTCCTGGCTTTCCAAAACACAGACTCCAAAGGAAGTAAGAGTTTAAAAAAAAAAAAGCACAAATTTTACAGCAGATTTTGCAACAAACAGATATGGAGACCTCACCCTTACAAAATGCAAGATGGCCAGCAATTTTGGAACAGAAATCTCTTTAATTGTCCCTTCGCATCCATTAGACTCAACCGTGGAGCCAGTTGAGTCTAAGGAATCTGAGGGGACAGAGGTCCTGTGCTCCGTATAGTCAGGAAAACCACGTTGCTTCTGTGCCTGGGACTTCTGACCTGCTGCGGAGACGAGCTGCAAAGCCACAGGGACAAACTCCAAAATGTGCAGCGCTAACCCCGAGCAGAGGGGACAGGAGAGTCTTAGTGAAAGGGGTCACCGGACACCGCAGCTCTTCAGCTGTGCCGAAAGATGATGCTCTTTCTCCCATCTTCTGGCGCAGGAAGCTCAATAAATATTTGCTCTTTTGCTCCCCAAAGCAGATACCACTGTGACAAGTGACAGGCAATTACAAAAATCACATTGGCTTTATATAGCGAGATGTCTCCTCAGCAAACGTTGTATCTCCACAAGCAAAGCCAAATGAGTTAGACATACTTTGTAAAACAAATACAAATGCACTGAGGTCAACTGTTATTTGTGTGTTTTCTGGAAGGGCCAAGAAAGTTACAGGAAAAACAGCACTAATGACTCAGTCCACTTGACTTGTGGCAGCCTCAGCATGGCATAAACCCGATTTACTGGGATTAAATGAGTATCCCCCCAGATCCGCCAAATGCCATACTGAGCTTTGGGGAAGCCCAAATTATAAAATAAAAAGTGGATCCTAAGTCCCATGACACATATAATGGACTCCAGAATGCCCCATGCAGCTTTCCTTGAGACTTTACAGTCAGTTTGCCACTATACAAGGTGAAGAACCTCCTTACTGCATGTAATATCCTTTCTGTACAGCAGAACAAGGTCATGATCAGTTATTCTTTCAGACCCTAAATGTACTGAATAAAAACATTTTTACTGGCTACAATTCCTAGAACCCAGAGAGGCAAGACAACAGCAAAAGGATCCTTTAACTACTGAAGGAATCTATCCCCAAGGGCTTAAGGTACTGGCTGCACTACAAAATGATAATAAGTAAATTAAGCTGAGCTCTTACTATGTAGCAGTTATACTTCTAAAGTACTTGCAACATATAGCAGTCATTTACTCTTCAAAACTCTTTACACCTGGGGATTTAGCTCAGTGGTTAAAGTGCTTGCCTTGCAAGCACAAGGACCCAAGTTCAATCCCCAGCGCCAGAAGAAAAAAAAAAAACCTCTTTACAGCTGTTATTATTATTATTTTATTGTTATTGTTGTTATTGTGTCCTTTTACTGGCGAGAAAAGCAAGGCACAGAAAAGATAAAAGGTGAATCCAAAATCACACAGCTAAAAGGTCGCAAACCTAGTACTTAAACCAAAACAATCTGATTTCAAAGCCTGCATTTTTTTGGCCGAAATGTGACTCAGCCACTGACAGGTGGAAGTGTTAAGGCTGAAACCTTCCCCAACTTACCCGGGACAAGGGAGAGCGGC